>PVKM010046655.1:0-11644 GCA_004027735.1 Carollia perspicillata
TGGATGTATATGTGGTTACCTTGAGACTTACATAAAATTCTTATACTTATAACAGTCTATTTTATGCTAATAGCAATGTAAGTTCAATCACATGCAAAACTCTATGCTTCAACTTCCTTCCCCACACTTTATGTTATTGTTGTCACAATTTATATCTATTTATATTGTGTATCTTCTAACATACCTTAGTTGCATTTATCTTTAATATTTTGTCTTCTAACTTTTATACTAAAATTAAAAGTGATTTACCCACCACCATTATAGTAACACAGTATTCTATGTTTGCCTATATATTTACCTTTACCAACAAACTTCATACTTTCTTATGCTATGATGCTGCTTTTTAGCATCCTTTCAAATTGCCTTGAAGGACTCCCTTAAACATTTTTGTTAGGCAGGTCACATGCTGATGAACTCCTCAGCTTTTGTTTCACTGGACAAATTTTGCTCACTCCTTCCTTAGACAGTAACTACCCAAATACAGCAATCATTAATAATTTTGTTTAAACTTTTATATGAATGAATACACCATAAACTCCTCAAGGAGCTTACCCCCTCTTTCATAACACCAGCAATTTTTCACTTTGTTTATCCTACATATCACCGTTTAAAGTTTAAGTCCTCTTCCTCTTTCTGTCTCTGGTAACCTGAAATTCAACTGGTCATCATTGTCATAAACACCTTTATTGAAGCTAAGGACCAAATCATGTCCTTGGACCTACTTGATAGTACCTCTCAAAAATAAAGCTTCAAGTTTAAATAAAAGAGGGACAATGAAAAAAGTTCCTTATTAACAACATGTAGAGATTAAATGTGCTTAAAATTTATTGTGCAACCAGTATACATGAGCAGGACACTATACTCCTAATTTTAGAGCTCTAAGTCAGAGATTCAAAATGTGTTCATGAGAAAAATATATGTTCATGCATAAACTATGTAAACTGAATGGCAAAGGTAGGCACTAAATAGTACTTATTAATTATTATCAAAAATCATATTATCATTTCTATTAATTTTATCCCTAAGAATAGCACCTTGAACAGTGCTTTGTACATACTAAGAATTTATTAAATATTTAAGGACAAAAGTTAGGGAAGGGAGGGAAATGCAGAAAAAGAGAACAAAAGTTGTTCTTGCTTTGGATATAAGCTTCCCAAGAAAAAAGTGCTATCAGACACTTCCCACGACCAACCCCTGGTCTACAGCAGAAAGGGCAGATGACTCCCAAATTCAGACTCTATGCACTACCTCCAAGAACATGAGTCTCATTGAGGGTAGAAGTCAAACTTTAGGATGGTTATATGCAGGAAAAATCATTCAATAGAATATCAGGATCAAATTTATGTCATTTAAAGGATAATTTGTCTTACTTTATTAGCTAAAGAAAAAAATTAAGTATGAAACATGAAAATGGCCTGACACACAAGTTGGCCCCTCTTCCAATATCATTTAAGTGCATTCTTAGCTGAGTTTATTTCCAGTTTGAATTGCTAGGAATAGTTCGGCAAACTATGACAGAAAACAATACGAGGGACAAGATTCAAAAAGAGGTGAGACAAAGGCAATCACTTCAACCAAATTGTCTTAAATCTGCCATTCATAAATGCCACTGTTCTATAAAATGGACCTCATTGAGAGCTTGTTCTTCTGCTTGCATTTTGAGTCCTGCCACCTAATTTTTTAAGATATGGTCCAGGAGTTGGACAGTTCATGCTTAGGAACTCAAAAAATATATTAAGCATAAGAAAAGCAGAATGGCTGTGTTCTTGATGCAGAACATGTTGCCATCTATTATTTGTCAGAGGAACAGGGATTTAAATTTAGAACCTAAATGAAATAGATGAATTAGTATTTGAGTTGCATTTGACTCACAGACATTCCAGTAGGAACAGAGAAACAGGACAATCCATCAAGGTTAAAAGAAAGAAGAAGAATTTTAGGTTTTTTTCCTTAAAAAAATGATTCATAACCATAGACGTTTCTGATCGGTTTCATTTAAAATGAGAGATTTAAGGCTAGAGCTCCTCAAGGCATTTCACCATAACATTGATTTTAAGGTCAAGGCTTTACCAGCTCTAGATAATGAGCTATCTCCAATTCATTACGTAGGTGGAAATAGCTTTTGAGTGTGCACTGAAAATCAGAGAAATTGAATTCTCCTTTAAAGTTCATGAAGAACTTCCAATATACTTCAAGAAAATCCCCAAAAGATCTAGAAACTATTTTGAGACTATAAACTCCATGAGAACAGAGTTTTATATACCTTTGTCATCCACTGTATCAGTAGTACATAGAACCATGGCTAAAACAGGAGAGGTCTTCAGTAAATACTATTTAATTGATTTTATAAAATGTAGTATTATGTAGCAAGAAATAAAACTAGATCCTCCTTGGGCTCATAGGGAAAAAGAAGGAATGAATGAAGGGAGAAAGACAGGAGAAGGGAAACAGGAAAAGAAGGAAGGAAAGGAAGAAGAGGGGCGGAAGGAAGGACAAACTCTCTTAGTGAATAAAAGAAATAACAAATTAAATACTGTGCAGTCCATACAAATAGCACCACATTACCATATCGACTTAGCCCTTGAGGAATTAACTACCCCCGTCATCATTGCTACTCACAGTGTCTGAACGCTGGGATCTAAAAGGTTTTCATTTATGGAGTAAATTGCTACCCAGCAGGAAAACAAAATCTCTCTTCATTTGTAATACTTTCACATAAGTTTTTCAAATTTAAAATACATCATGGAAAAATTAAAGTAGTTTAACTTTAATTACAATTAAAGTGGCTTATCTGATAGAACCAGTTCCATTTAGTTAATCTGAGGAGAAAGTTGAAGGAGCCTTTCATGCCATCCTATGAAGAGCTTCTGTTTTCAGCACTATGTGTCTTCCATCTGTAACTTCCGGGTGCCCCATTCTCCTCGTTGTCAGTGATGACCATCCACAAAACGTGATGCTCTTAGAAAATAATTTTTGTACTTACACAGTGGAATAGTCATCCCAAAAGTAAAGTTTTCCTTTAAATGCTAACATTCTGCAATCGGCTTCTTTGTGCTAGAATGAGACGCCACCTTCCAACTATTTTCCTTCTAGGTGTGCTTTCTGGTTATTGATCATTATAAGAATCAATTGAAAACATAACTTAGAAAGTACATTTGTCTCTCTAGTACTAAGTTTTTATTAAATACTAATGATCAATTGCCACCTTGTCCTGTTATCCCAAGTGTCCCCTCAGTCTGCTGCCATGGTAATTGGCCCAAAGAATTGATGGATTTCTCTCAGGGGCAAAGGTGCATATTAGTCCACCAAATGCAATCTGCTGTTGGGCTGAATCCACTTCTTGCTTTTACCTCAGCTACTGGAAATAATGACCTGCCACACTGAGCCTTTTCTCTGTTTTTCCAGAACTCACTTTGTCTTCACAGGTGAGAAACATCTATCTATGAGAAAGAGCCTCAGGACATTTAAGAGGAACTCAGTTAGAAACATATTGCCTGCAGAAAGAGAGAGCCAGGAAGACAAACAATGCTTAGGTTTTGTGCCTAGTATATCTGAAGGCAAAAACAGAGGGCTGGCCTTGGTGATATTTTTCAGGAGCCTTGTGAAAGGGCTGTACTTCTCCCCATCAGCACCCCACATCCCCCCCAAAAAAAGCTTCTTCTGGTGACTTGACAATAATTAAATTAATTTGACAGAGGAAAGGTAATGAAAGAAAGCTAACATTTAGTATATGTATTCTATGGTAGGTGTACACTTTCCCACATCAAGTCTTACAACAGTTTGAAGTAAATATGACTGTCTTCATTTCACAGCACAGAAAACAGAGACCCAGGAGGGACAGAATACTTTCCCAGGCTCACGTTGCTGGTAGGCATAAAGTCAAATTTCTAATATTTATTATGTCATTTCATTCTACACTATAGGGCAAGGTATTATGGTAAGTCCATGCTAAGGAAGAAATGACTAATACATCATTTTTCCCTAAGGTTGGGTCACAACAGAAAAAAAAGAAATAATACTTGGTGACTATAAAGTAGACCGTAGCTAGCTCTCAGGATAGAAGAGACACTTGGAGCATTATGACAGCCTTCACCTGTATCCCACGTTTGCCCTGAATATGTCTGTAGCCTTGAATATCGGTATAAGTGAAATTATGTTAAAAGAGTTTGTTCTGTTGCCAAGTGGCACGAAGATATGAAGATTACCTGTGAGTCATAGCCAAGGACCATAACGAAACATAAATTCTGGAGTCAAGGTCTTATTTGCTTCAAGAGAGCTGAGCATTTGTGATCAGTTCAGTACTCCTCAGATCATCATAGCCCTGAATGATAGGCTCAGGGTGAGGCAGAGGAGTTGAACACAGACCAACCTGGCCTTTTCGGTCCTCCTAAAACTGTCCAGTTGAACTTTCTGCATTGATAGCAATGGACTCTACCTGTGTTATTCAACACAATAGCCACCAGCCCTACATGAATATCGAGCACATGAAATGTAACTAGTACAACTGAGGAGCTGAATTTTTTGTTTATTTAACTTTAAATTACTTAAATTGAAGAACCATATATGGCTAGTGGCTACCATACTGGGCAGATTAGGTCTCATGGACACATGGACCCTCACCTCCTCAGGGCCTCCTCCCTAAAGTGCTAATCACTCAGCCTCGATCCAAGCCAGACCCACACCCAGAGCACCAGCCTGGGCTGGAGCAGGATTGAGAAGTATCATGAAAGAGGAAAGGGGTGGGGGTAGGAAGAGTAGAGGAAATATCAATAATCTCTCTACTTCATTTCCTTTGTTTGAGTCCCTAAAATTGTCAATTCAGTGTGACATTTGTTGAGCACGATATTGATCAAAGCACGAATGAGTGAGACACAGTTGGTCCTCTAGATCACCATCCCTAGTGGTGACAAAGGTGATGCTTGAGTCAAGTAGGAGGTAGCCAGGCAATGAAGCATAGAAAGGACCCACAGGTATAAAATCAAGAAGTGAGAGCAAGCTAGGCAAACTAGGGAAGCTGTGAGTGCTTATGGGCTGGAACACAAGTATTGTTATGTGCTGAGCTATGTCCAGAAAAAATCCTTTACATTGACGTTCTAACCCCCAGCCTCCAAATGTGCTGTATTTGGAGATATGGCCCTTGAAAGGGTAGTGAAGTTAAAATGCAGTCCTTAGTGTGGTCTCTAATGCAAGATGATGGGTTTCCTTGTAATAAGGAAATATTTGGACAGACAGACACAGAAGAAAAACCATGTGAAGACAAAGCCATCTGCAAGCCAAGGAGAGAGGCCTCAAAAGAAACCAACCCGGTTGACACCTCATTCTTGGAATTCTAGCGTCCAGGGTTGTGAGAAAATAAACTTCTGTTGTTTAAGCCAACCAGTATGTGGTGCTTTGTCGTGGCAGCCCTAGCCAACTAACACAGTGTACACACAAGAAACGAGCCAAGAAGGTTAGACTGGGACCAGTCCATGAATGACCCTGACGTATGCTGAGAAATTTAAAATTTATCCTGAAACCACTGAAGGGCTTTAATAAGGGAAGTGGCATGACCTGGTCTGCATTGTTAAAGTTTTGTTAGGTTTAAACCCTCTTTGACCTTAGCCACTTGTTTATACTTGGCTTGCTAGTATCTGGCCTTGGTTCTGATTTGACTTTAAATATTCCATGATGGCAAGTACAGCTGTGATAAAACAGACAGTTATTCTTTAACTCTCTGATATTTGCCACAGGTCAGTAGACAAACCTGTCTTAATATGTTTTAAAAGCCTGTACTCATTGCATGTGGGTCAGACATGATTATTTTGTATTCACTGAATAAAATTTCCTAAGTGCCTAAGTGATGCTAAGGTAAAAGGAGTTCAGCAAAAGGGGAGGTGCATTAACTCTTTCAGGTCACTAGGCTACCATTTAATGCATTATTGCAAATGCTCTTCAGAATAAATAACAGGTTGTAAGAGGCATTGAGATAATTAAGCTGACTTTTTTTAAAGGAGGAGCAGGGGTTCGGTGTGACAGGCAGCTCTGAGCCATATGCAGAATAACTATAATGTAGGGAGGCTTTAAAAAGGAAATAGATGAGAAATTGTACATGCAAATGAGTGCTGTCTTCATGAGAGTTCATTTGCTTATTCCAAATATCATTCCAATTACTTAGAACAATTTAGAAATCCTTCTTCTGGACATGTCTTCAGAGCTGGGTGATGAGAACTCCAGCCCTTAGGTCTCACTGTGGATCCAGTCTACATGCAATATAGGGGAGAATTTGTTCCATCTGGGGAGCACTGGACCTTTCGTGGGCTTCCTGGAAGCAGAGCTTTCCCGGGATAGAACAGC
This sequence comes from Carollia perspicillata, assembly GCA_004027735.1. Taxonomy (NCBI): domain Eukaryota; kingdom Metazoa; phylum Chordata; class Mammalia; order Chiroptera; family Phyllostomidae; genus Carollia; species Carollia perspicillata. The sequence continues at coordinate 6,334 of PVKM010046655.1, forward strand.
CATACTTTTGAAGGAATTGAGGACCTCCGCCTCAGAGTGCTCCCTTTTACCTGCATCTGGAGACAGGGCAGAGTGTCTTTGGAGAATAAGGAATCTCATTATGTATTTGGCACCTGTCATGCATGCTGCATTTTTAATTTCTACAATGACCATGCCTTTGGGAAGGCCAGGTGCTGAAGAGGCAGTAGGAGGACATGAAGGTTTCATGAACAACAGAATCATGAATGTACTATGGAACATCTGTGCTTGATGAGAGAGCAAATGCTCCTCCTTCTGAATCCTTTCCTGTCAGCCAATAAACAGAACCCACTATTGCCAACTTGCACTTCTCCATTTCCTTGACTTTTCTCCATGCGGTTTTCTCCAAATACAGTTGTCTTCCTTGCTAAACCCTGCTTCTTCTCTCAGGTCAGTTCACATGCTACCTCATTTATTAAGTCTCCTCTACTATCCCCAGGCAGAAATAATTCAGCCTTTCTCTAGATTATCTTACCCTCTCTTTTTTACTTACACTGTTAACATAGTCTTCTATCAAAAGATGACCGTCCTTAATCAGGGTCTAATTGCCATTAATTCTGGTATCTCCCAACTCCTAAAACAATACCTAAAATGAGTATAAAAGCTTTTAAATCAGTTAAGAAAGAAGCAAAGCAATTCACTGTGTCACTTGTCTGAGTCAATTTGGGCTGCAAGAACAAACACCATAGATTGGATAGCTTAAACAATAGAAATCTATTTCCCACAGCTCTAGAAGCCGAGAAGTCTGAGGTCAGGGTGCCAACACGGTCAGATTCCAGTGAAAGCCCTCTGCCCAGCTGGTAGACAGCATCTTCTGCCTGAGCCTTCACATGGTAGAGAGATCATCTCTTTTCTATCTCTTTTTATCATCTTTTCATTATATAAGGGCACTAATCCCATTCATGAGGACTCTACCCTCATGACCTAATTACCTACCAAAGGTCCCATTGTTTAATACTCTCACATTGGGGATTACACTTCAACATATGAATTTGGGGGCAACATAAATATTCGGTCAATGTAACCTCCAATTATCAGCACAAATGGTATGAACAGGATGTGATCAAGACCCAGAAGAAGAGAAGACAAGGGGTAGATCAAGCAAAAAGCCCCTGAAGCCATGAGGAAATAGTATGACAGATTCTGAAACAGAGAAGCAAGCATAGACTGAAACATGCTAAAACCAAAACCAACAGTATAGAACAGAGCACAGAAATAAAGGAAGCTGTAATGACAGCAAATTTCTACTTCAGGCTCCAAGCCCTTTGTCCTCTGGAAGACATAACAGGAATAAGTTCTATTCTAGAAGTCATTTTTATATGATGGTTATTTAGAATTTAGAATACATTTTCCCATAGAAATAATGTTAACAAAGAAATGTTGGTTACCCAGACAGCCAGCAATTATATTTAATTTATAACATACCTGAAAGACACAAATAGAACTATTTCAACTACAATTGGACACCATTTATAGAATAAATCAATACTTTGAAAAATAAGAGGAGGCTTCCAGTATCAGCGGGCATGCATCTTGCTCCCACAAATTACAAGGAAATAAATAATGCAACTATCTGAACACTGAAAATGTAATAGCAGCATGTGAAATGAGTAGAGAAATCATAGGGAATGATCAATATGGTTGGTAAGATTCCTAGAGTTTTCTTTTCCTCTCCTATATCTTATTACTTAGACACTGTAATTAAGACAAGTTGCTGGCTGGGTAGGCTCAGTTGATTAGAGCATCATTACAATATGCCAAGGTTCTGGGTTCAATCCCCAGTCAGGGCACATACAAGTATCAGTCAATGAATGCATAAATAAGTGGAACAAAATCAATGTTTCTCCCTCTCTTCCTCTCTCTCTCTGTCTAAAATAATTTTTTTGAAAAAGAACTAAGACACTAAAGCAGCCTAAATCATGAAACTGCATAGCAAGTTTATATAGAAAAATCTCTAAGAGAAACTTTCACTTCCTAGACAAAGGTGAAGGTAGGAACCTATGTGACAGAGAATGTAGAAAAAATCTCCATGTTTTCATTTTTCACTTTCCTGGCCTTGCCCTATAGGTACACTTCTGTGGCAAGAACAGCATGCAGGTACCTAAAACTTTTAGAGAAAAATCTTCTCTCTGACTAAAGAAACATGGAAATGAAGCTAGTATGCTCTGGACAGTGTAGGGAGAAATCCCTGTTAGTTTTCTCTCTTTTTTCCCCCCTGCTGTTTCACCTCTGAGGCAGACTTGGTTGAGGAAAATGTGTGACCATGCAGGGAAGATAAAACCCCAGCTTTGTAGTCAGGGGCCTAGGCAAAGTGGTGGCTTAGAACCAGAGAACATAGGACAAATCACAGGGAAGAAGGATCTGGAGAGATGAGCAGCCCCTAAATCTATGCAGGATGACTTGGGTTCATGAATGAGCTGTGCATGCGTGGAACTGATCCAAAGCAGAATACCAAAGGCTTTGAGAATGTGTCTGCAGAGCATTACATCGGTTAGGCCCCAGACTGGCCCATGGGTGGAACACAAGCTGAACTCCCACAAGGAGCTCAGGGATCCTCCCTCTCATGTGCTCTGGGTCCCAGATGGGGTTGGGGCACTAGAAAGACTTTGAAGACTAAATTGATACCAGGTCCAGAGCCTACAGAACATGGATTGAGACTTGTGGTCTAAATTAAAAAAGAGTGAGTATTGAATTTCTCCGAGGATTTTAATAGGACCCAAAGATCCAGAATCTCATAACATAATATTCAAATGTTTAGGATACAATACAACATTAATCAAAAGAACCAGGAAATTTTCAACAACTCTCAAGGCTAAACACAATTAGTAATTGCCAATCCTATGATGACTAGATGTTGGAATACAAACAAAAACTTTAAAGCAGCTATTGTAATTAATCTCCATGAAGAAAGGACACACTCTAATGAATGGAAAGACAGAAAGACTTGCCAAAGAGACACTATAAAAAAGTAAATGGAGCCCTGGCTGGTGTGGCTCAGTGGATTTTGTGCCAATCTGTGAACCAAAAGGTCACTGGTGTGATTCCCAGTCAGGGCACATACCTGGGTTGCAGTCCACATCTCCAGTTGGACGTGTGCAAGAGGCAACTGATTGATACATCTCTTACACATTTATGTTTCTCTCCCTGTCTTTCTCCTTCCCTTCCCCTCTCTCCAAAAATAAATAAATAAATACTTTAAAAAGTAAACGAAAATTTTAGAACTAAAAATATATTAAGTAAAGTCAAATAGTAATAAGAGAGACTCAATATCAAAACAACAATAACAGAGTAAAGAATGAGGGAACTTGATCACAGATCAAGAAATTATCCCATCTCAGACTTCTGGCCAAGATGGAGACGTAAGTGGAAAGCATACTGTGCCTCCTCACACAACCAAATTTAAGGACAACAAAGATTTAGAAACAAAACCACAACCAGAACAGACAGAAAATTGAACTGTATGGAAGTCCGACAACAAAGCATTCATCCAGACCAGTAAGAGGGGCAGAGTTGGTGGCTGGTGAAGAGGGGTTGAGGCAGGAAAAAGTGGTGGTTGGTAGACCTGGGCGCGGGAGGAAACAAGCAGACGTAGTGAAGCAGGCAAGGCAGCTGGCTGACCATGAACACACATTCACACGCAGATAAACCAGGCAAAAAATGGGCAGTGAGACAGACTGCACAACCCAAGGCCCAGTGCCAGGAAATGAAGCCTTAAAGCACCAATTGAAAACATTTGTGGGGGTTGAGGTGCCGGGAGACACTCCCAGCCTCACAGGGAGTTCGTTGGAGAGACCCACAGGGTCCTAGAACGTACACAAGTCCACCCACCTGGGTACCAGCACCAGAAGAGCCCAATTTGCTTGTGGGAAGTGGCAGAAGGGACTGAAATCTGAGAGAGAGAGGAACAAGTACCATTGTTCCCTCTCAACCCCACCCCCACATACAGCATCACAACCCAGAGACTGGGTTGCCCCACCCTGGTGAACACCTAAGGCTCCACCCCTCACACATAACAGGCATGACCAGACAAAAAAATTATGGCTCAAATGGAAGAACAAATCCAAGCCCCAGAGCCAATACTTTTAAGCAAGCAAGAGATAGCCAACCTATCAGATTGCAGTTCAAAACACTGGTGATCAGGATGTTCACAGAATTGGTTGATTTTGGTCACAAATTAGATGAAAAAATGAAGGCTACAATAACTGAAATGAAGGAAAACGCACAGGGAACCAGTAGTGATGGGAAGAAAACTGGGACTCAAATCAATTGAGTGGACCAGAAGGAAGAAAAAGCAACCAAACAGAAAAGGATGAAGAAACAAGAATTCAAAAAAATGAGGAGAGGCTTAGGAACCTCCAAGACATCTTTAAACATTCCAACATCTGAATTATAGGAGTACCAGAAGAGGAAGAGGATGAGCAACAAGTGGAAAAGTTATTTGAACAAATAATAAAAGAGAACTTCCCCAATCTGGCAAAGGAAATAGACTTCCAGGAACTCCAGAAGCTCACAGAGTCCCAAAGAAGTTGGACCCAAGGAGGAACACACCAAGGCACATCATAATTACATTATCCAAGATTAAAATGAAGGAGAGAATTCTAGAAGCAGCAAGAGATAAAGGGACAGTCACCTACAAAGGAGTTCCCATCAGACTGTCAGCTGTTTTCTCCAAAAAGACCTTGCAGGCAAGAAGGGGCTGGAAAGAAGTATTCCAAGTCATGAAAGGCAAGGACCTACATCCAAGATTGCTCTATCCAGCAAAGCTGTCATTTAAAATGGAAGGGCAGATAAAGTGCTTCCCAGATAAGGTCAAATTAAAGGAGTCCATCATCACCAAGCCCTTATTATATGAAATGTTAAAGGGACTTATCTAAGAAAAAAAAGATATAAAATATGAACAGTGAAAGGACAGCAAACTCACAGTTATTAACAACCACACCTAAAACAAAAGCAAACTAAGCAAACAACTAGAACAGGAACAGAACCACAGAAATGGAGATCACGTGGAAGGTTAGCAACAGGGGAGTGGGAGGAGGAGGGTGAGGAGAAGGTACAGAGAATAAGTAGCATAGAAGGTGGGGAAAAAAAGACAGGGAGAGGGCAAGAGTAGGGTGGGAAATGTAGAAGCTAAAGAACTTATGACACATGGATATGAACTAAGGTGGGGGAATGTGGGTGGGAGGTGGGGTGCAAGGCAGAGGGGAACAAAAGGGAGAAATAATGGGACAATGATAATGGCATAGTCAATAAAATATATTAAAAATAAATAAAATAAAATTATGTAGATGTTATA
>PVKM010046656.1:0-11645 GCA_004027735.1 Carollia perspicillata
GCCGGCAGCTCCCCGGGTGCTAAATCCTTCAGGCATTCGTCAGTTCCTTTCCGCAAATCCCACTGACTTTCCCGAGTAGTCCTGGCCTCATTCACCAAACTGCGCCGCCCACAAGGGCCCGAGGCTCACGGCGGCCACTTTTCTAGGGGCAAGAGCTCCTCACGCCGGGCTGGGTCCCGTCCGTCACTCTGCCCCGACCGACGTCCTTGCTCTCTGCCTCTCGGAGCTGCTGCCAGGCTCCTCGGCTGTCCGACTCTTCGCCACAGAAACAGACTTTATTTCCCCCGCATGATGGCGACGCCGCAAGTGCCTTCTGGGCAAGGCGCCACGTCTTTGACCCCCTATGGCACCCACCAGCACTGCGCTCCCCTGCGCACAAGGTGATACCAGAGCGAGAGACGGCCAGAGGCAGACGAGGCCCTGGAGCTCGGCTCGCCTGAGACCTCACTGCACACAGAAAGGCAGGAGGCCCAGACGAGGGCATGACACGCCGATGGCCGGGACGCTGGCTGGCACCGATGCCCAGGTGTCCTCGGCGCGGTTAAGGACGACAGCCACGAGGTAGCGCCCTTCTGCTTCCGGCCACATGGCTGCTGGTCTGGCAGCGGCAGGGGGCCGCATGTGGAGAAGCTGATGGGCACTATGTGGCTGGAGAGACACAAATTCAAGGTCAGGGCCACAGGAACAGCCCAGGTCCGAGGAGCAGGCCCCCAGGAGAAAAGAAGGGCAGGGGGGGCTTCTGCGCTCCGGGCAGCCCCTGGTCTGCAGGCAGTTGCTGGTTTCTAAGCAGCAAACAGACACCATCCGGCACGGGGCTGGGCCCCCGGGCCGAGGTCTGCGCACCCCACGCTGCCACGGACACGAAGTGGACACGCCTCACACTGAGGACCTGCAAGAAGACGCTCCAGGAAGCACTGGAGACTTCAGTTTCCTGTTGAAACAGGAACTGAGTGTGCGCCCACCAACGCCACAGCTCAAAACATCACAAACATGTCATCTCTTAGCTCTCGGGGTCAGGAGCCAGACGCGGGTCTCGGCAGGCTCAGGTCGCGGTGTCGCAGGACCGCGTTCCTTCTGGAGGCCCCAGGCCAGCAGCTGTGTCCTCACTGTGTCCAGTCTCTCGCAGCTGCCCCTGACCCTCGGCTGTGGCCCTTCCTCCATCGTCACGTCCAGCGAGAGCAGGCCGAGCCCTTCCCACCAACCCCACTCGGACCTCCTCTCCGGCCTCGCTCCCCCATTTTCGGAGACTGTGATTACTCTGGGACCACCCAGGAAACCCCCCCACCCTTTCAAGGTCAGCTGATTAGCAACTTCAGTTCCACCCGCAGACTCCACTCCTCTCTGCCGGGTGACATCACACATTTGTGGGGTCCGGGCAGGAGGCCGAGACCTTCTGGGGGGACAGGACGCATTCTTCTGCCAACGGACCTTGGAGGGCTGCCCCCTGAAGTGAGGGCGGGTACGAAACACAGAGTGCTCACGGAACTGAAACACAGCCGCCGACCGCCTGGACCCCGAGCACGCAGGAGGCGGCGGGCCCCCGGGAAAGCAGCAAACACTTCGACGGTCAGCCCTCCGACGCGGAAGCCCACTTCCAGGAAGCTATGCAACAGAAACACCCCCATTTTCGGAGAAATCTGGAGAGGTGTTCGTTGTCGACAGGATGCGTGCACTTCAGAGGTGTCGTTCCTGCGAAATTTCATCGCTCAGTTGTGAGACACGTTTGCACCTGAGAGCAGACGGCTTGGGATTCAGGATGTCACCCGACCTCAGAAAGGAGCCGAGACCCGGCACTTTGTCCTTGGTCTCGAAGCCCATCTCCACCCCTAGACGTGAGTCCTTGGAGGTCGGGGACCCCCGCCTCAGCCACTCTTCACGTGCACACCAGTCGCCAAGCCCAGCGTACACCGCGTGCTGTGTGGTCGGCGAGTTCTGGGATCGAATCCGGGCCCTCACCTCATGAGCACAGAATTCGGGAAGCGGGGTCCGCGGGGAACAGCCGGCCCACCCACCACTCCCTGTATCTGCCCGGTCAGGAAGGCCCACGAGGGCTGCGGGGGGAGAGCCTGCGGGCAGCTCAAGGTCTCGAAACGAGGCGAGGTGGGGTCTTTAGCTTGTTGCCCGTGCCGGGAGCTTCCTGAGATTATACGCAGCCCATCCGGAGGGGGAGTGCGAATGGCTCTCGTGAGCTTCTCAGGGAATCCAGGCGACAGTCCCCCAAAAATGATTAAGAATCACCGAAGCACGGTGTTTTGACTCAGGAAAGAATACGCCCAGATAACCTCTGCCAGAGAGTCAAACACCGCAGGCGACTGAGAAACCAGCGGAGGAAGGCCAATGTCATACAGACACCTACGAGTGACTACGACAAACTGTCACGCTACCTTCGGTTTTCCTTCTGGAAACCCTTCACACAACATTCCGAAGCCATCCAGCTGAAAGGGGTGTTTGTTGCAATTCACTCCCGGCTGGAAACTGACCTTGACATTGTTGTGTACCCTCACCAAGTGTGAAAAGGGGTCTTCTGACTTTGAAAAAACTAAGGGAGGCGCCGCTCAGTAATGAACAGACTGAATAGTTAAGACATCACCTCCCATGATGCACTGCACAGCCTTCTTGCCTCTCTGGGCCTCAGTTTCCTTCTCCATAAAATGAGGGCTTGACCCTCGTGCTCTCCAAGCCAACTAGAACTATCTGCGTCTATTCCACTGTTGACCGTGGCTTGATTCCGGCCACGGCACTGCTCCATGGCAAACGTCCTCAGTGGCTCCCCTCCACCCTTGGAGTCAGACACCCACGGGACACCGGCCAGCAGGAGGGTGTGCTCTCGCTTTGGCCTCCTACCACCTCCCGCCCATTTCTCGCTCGGTGGGGACTCTTCCCTTTCCCGGTTACACACCCCCTGTTCCTCCTTTACTGGCTCAGCTCCTACCCGAGGAGCCCGCCCTCTTCCCAAGAACCAACTCAAACCCCAGCTCCTGCACATGACTTTCCCAGGCCACCCCCCTCCCCAACACGGGGGCCGGGCGCTCCCTAGTGCGCGGTTCACTGTCCCAGACCCTGGCTTCACTGACCCCGGCCGACCAGCGTTTTCTCCTCATTAGGACCGCAGACCCCACCTCTCCCCACCTTCTCTGCACCTGCCTCGCTCTCTCTGTTAGCCAAAGACAGTACTTAGTGAGCGCCAGCTGAATACATAGCTCGCTGACCGGGCCACCCACCTTCTGAGTGTGCCTGGGTGCTCAGAGAACGGCACTGGGGGGGGGGGGGGACATTCAGGGAGCTCTGGTTGGTCAGCCACGAAGATGGATTTCAAAACCAGCCACCTGCATGTCTGCTGAGTCTCATCGGTCACCAGCTGGTCACCCCCGCGCGCCCCCCCCCCATGCACCTGGGCTCTTTCCACGGAAGATCTGCACGTCCTTGTCTCTCCTCTCCTGCCCCCCGCACCTCGCCTCCACGAACCCTCAGCCCCTCAACGGAAATGACCGAAACAACAGCTGGAAGGAAATGCAACAGGGAAGACTGTGGAACTGGCCCGCCTCCCTCGGGGGCTTCTGCCCAGTGCAAGGCCGGCTCTGGCTTCACTGTTCACAACCCACTTTTACCTGAAATGGACCCTCACGGCTGCCCGGTTTCTCTTCCTCCCCTCCTTCCTCCCCACGCCAGAATGTCAGGAAATGCGTTTGCCCACCGGATGGCATCGATGCTGAAGTCCCGGGGTGGCCGTCCTCCCTGCGTGTTCCAAGGAGAGAAGGACCTAGGGCCCCCCCTCCCCCTGCACAGTGTGGCACGTGTGACACCCCCTCAGAACCGCCCTCGCCACCCTCCGCCAGCCCGGCCCCGGCCCTCGTCACATTGCGCTGTCAGAGGAGGCCCCACATTCCCGGGGCCCCGCGCCCCGATGCCGCCAGGGCTATGCCCATTCCCAGACCCCTGCCTGACTTCTATGGACAGAATGGCAAAGGACAGTGTCGCAGACAGACAAAGGGTGGCGGGAGCCTGGAAGGGGGACGCGAAGGGCCATGATGGGGGACAGGCAGACAGCCAAACCCCAAAGACCAAAGTGGTTATCATTCGGTGGCGATAACAGGGTCCATTTCGAAACCTATCTCTCCCTCCTGGGGTGTCACTTCCAGCTGGGGGTTTCTTGGTGTCACGGGAAGGTCAAGTGCTGCAACACACACCGAGGGCAGAGCTTCCTTCCCCTGCACATGAGATGGTGCCAGATACAGCGTCTCTCGAACACGGCCAGCCTCGTGGTTCAGCCTCGAAGCTCCTGGGGGCAGCTGCCCCTGCAGGGGACTGGGCTCCAGGGTGCTAGGCCCCTTTTCAGGAACTCACAAGGCTCGCCCCCACAGAACAATCTTCATGTAAGGTGGTGAGGTTCCAAAACCACCTGCAAAAATGCATTTCCACCCAAATGGAGCGGAAGCCGTGCACATTTGCAAACAGAAAAGCCATTTAGTGGAGGGCCGATGAGAGTGATACGTGAGTAAAAACCAGAAGATGACTTCCAAGAATGAGTAAAACCAGACTGTGCATTCTGTGAGGGCACGGCCGTCTCTTCTTTAATCACTGTCTGCCCTCTGGATCTCAGCTCACGGCCCGTCAGCAGCTCCCGGAGCCTGAGAAGGCAGCGTGGACGGAGAGGCTGCTGGCCGGGGACGAGCCCAGCCTCACGGCAGGACCCAGGCCGCCAGGGCTGTCCTCCCCGCACCTGGCGCTCATTAGGAGCACGTGCATGTAGAAGGCAGGACGGGGACGTCTGCCACACTGTGCAGTTTTCCTGGCACCGACCCACTTCCTACCTGGGCGAGTGTCCTGTTCTGGGAGTCTCCGCAGGAGGCAGTCCACCCCATTCGCCCAGCAGAAGCCGGCTGTCTGGGTCCCCCAGAAATGTGACTGTCACCTGCGCTCCTGCCTCATGTCCCACCAGCCAACTGGGCTCCCACCTGCATGTCGGACCTGCCTCTCCAGCTGCCCGATGAGCCGCGAGCCCCAGAGTCTGTTTCTGCTACGCACGCTGAAGTGGGTCCCCGCCAGTCAGTGCATCCAGCAGGTGCTCAGTAGCGCTCCTTGCCCAGTGACGACCTTTGCCACGTCAGCTGCCCTACTCAGAAGCTGCAGAGCACCTTACAGACCCACCATCCCACCCCAGGCAGAGATGCCCTGGGTCCCACCTGCAAACCCAGGGCCTCCGGCCCGCCCTCCCTGGACATCCCAGGCACCTGAAGCCATGGCCCCTCCGACAGCCTTTCTGTTCTCAACGAGCTCCCGTCTGGGCCAGGTTCCTGTTACAACAGACTACCATCCGGAGATGCTCGAAACTTCCACCCACTAAACCAGCTCTTCGGGGAGCACCAATTCCATCCCGGGACTGAAACAAAGCCGCGATCCCACTTTGTTCATGGAGACTGTGTTCTGGGGTGGTGACACCGAGGACAGCAGAGAACAGTCACCGTGTGTGCAGGCAGGCAGGCTTCTCACTCATTCATGGTCACACCCGTGTCCCCAACCCCATGTGATGTGAGCACGACAATCACCCCCCATTCTACAGACGGGCGGGCAGCGCTCAGAGAGACCAACAAGCGTGCCCAAACGTACACGCCAAGGAGGAAGCGTGGCCAGGACATGAAGCTGGGCCGCGGGCCCAAGCCGCACTGCCTCTCAAAGACCACCTGGAACCAGGTCCACACGGCTGTTCGCTGCTGACACGTGCTGTGCGGAAAGACACCATTGGAAACAGGGCGCGAAGGGCAAGGGCTGACACTTCTGTCCGACACCCGGGGGAGGACGGGGAGGAGCAGGGGCCAAGATGACTCCCGCTTCGATCCCCGGACCCGACCGGTTCCACTTCTAGTAAAATCTCTTACCTAAAAGTAACCCCCACGCCCCCCTTACTCTCTCTGCTCTCCCTGAAACTCCCCCACTCCACGTGTCCTGTTGGCGGAGGCCTGCTCCGACCGCACTGGTGACTCCATGTGGCCCTGAGACGGCAGGTCCGCAGGCTAACGTCCCCCTCGTCATCCAGACCCTGCACGTGCGTCTCTGGATCCTCGCTGTCCCCTGAGCTGCTGTCTCTCATCCCCCCGCCAGGTCTTCCCCAGGCACAGTGCCCGAGCTGTATTTGGACGACCGATTTTTTTTAAATCTGTGACGTTTTAACTTCATCATGCTCCTTTCACCTATTATTCCAGAGCTAAATTTACTTTCAAATGTCTGCCTGCGATGATGGGCGCTCGGTTCCTCTCAGCTTTGTCTCCTCTGCTGGACGACAAAACGCTTCCTTCAATCGAGTTGGGAGGAACGTTCTTCACCAGGTCAAAGCCAAGGTCAAGGACAGAGAGACCACCCCACAGAGGGAGAAAGGCTCCTGTTTGTTTGCTCCGGCAGGACTGGGTACGTCTGACAACAGCGTCTGGACGAACGTTACACACTCTCCACCGGATGGCAGAGAACGCACCTCCTAACCGTGGGGCCGAAACAGCAACGCCCTGTAACCAGAGCGCCCCCTGGCCGTGCCCACTAACTGCCCCTCCTGAGAAAGCAGAATGCGGCTCCTTTCTTACGTCCTCTTCCCCTAAAAAGTGATCGCCGTGCCCATTTCAAAACACGCAGAAGTCCTACGAAGCAGGGTCCCTGTCTGCAGCGCCCTGGCACCTCGGCATTTTCTGCAAATGCGCGGAAGTCGCCTCTGCGCATTTCTCCAGCGGAGCTCGCCCGGCCTGGCCCTTCTGCGCCTCCATGCTCCCCCTTCTGGGGAGAAGGAAACTTGCACCAGACCCTTTGGGAACACATTGGGAAAGAAGTAACTGTGAATAAATACAACAAGAAAACCGCACGAGAAGATGGATTTTTTAACCTTGAATCAACTTCTCTACGGAGTAAGGATTTCTGGGTCCCCACGAGATTTCAAAACCTTTTCTAGCAAGGCCAGCAGGTTTTAGAAGCCTGCCCGGCCCCAGACCTCACCCGGACCTCGCTTCCCCTTATGGAGGCCTCAGGTGGAGTCTTCTTCCTTTCTCTTTCGAAGCGCCCCCTGCAGGCAGCACATTGAATGGGCGGGCTGTGAGAAGCAGGCACGTCAGGTACCAGGCCTGGCCTCTCCCTGACCTGGCTGGGGTCTGTCTTGAGTCACTCTCCAGCTGTCTGTCTTGAGTCACTCTCCAGCTTCATGCCACCGCTGCGGCACCGGCACCAGCTCACCCCTCCCTCCCTTCACGTGGTCTGTCTTCCAGGAACTCGTCGGAGGTGTTAAAGCAAAGAGATGATATGAATCTGAACCAATGGCTGAAAACTTCCCCCCAAATGAGGAGGAAAATGATGCCCCCGGCATGAGAGGAACAAAAGACACTGCAGTTACCTGGTTAAGAACACCCCCTCCCCCACTCCCTCTGCCGCCCGCCCCGGGCATCCTCATGGAAGCGCAGACGGAGAGCCGGGGACCAGCCCTGGTTTCTCCCAAGCCACTTGAGAGTTTTGTGGGGAATGAAATGATGCTTTTGGGGGAAAAATTTTTAGAAAACATAAAAAATGATAACAGCGCTAGTGGGCGTGTGGCAAAAGGAACGCACTCATTTGTTTCCTGACACCAGACAGACCCGTAGGATCATTTTGGATTGTTAATGCGAAGCCAGGGGCGATAAGAAACACGTAATTTTGGGTCTGATTATCCACTCCTTGGAAGTGACCCTGAAGAATCGAGGAGCAGAAAAAAGACAAGGGTGGAGAAAGCCATTCACCGCAGCACCAACGTCAAGGCCTTGTGCCCCCGTCCCAGGTACCTGTTGCGCACTCAGAAGAGCCACCGAAACCTAAAGAAGCCCAACAGCCTGGTAACCGCTTAAAACATTCTGGTACACGCACAAGATGAAATTAACATCGTAACAGTCTCTAAAAAGATGGGGGAACATTGCCCAGTATAAAACTAAATAAATATACTCCATTTCACGATATTCAAACTGCCTGCAACAGCCACGTGCATAGAGGTAAGGAAAATAAAATACTGAAATGAAAAGTAATGCGCGGGGAGAGGCCTGAAAGCAGTATTTATAACTCTAGCAGCTTCTCTGGGACTCTGTTGGACTTTCTTTGCCTCTTCAGAAGGAAAATGCACTGCCTACCGAGGCAAGGAAGTGTGAAGACCCGTGGGGTTGGACGCAAACAAGCAGGTTAGAAGCCACTTCGCGTGACTCTGGGAGGAATAACCGGCCTGCTGAGGGTGGAGCTGCCCGCGAGGGAGACGCGCAAGCATCACGGGGAACTACCGGGACTACATTCCTCCTGCTTCCAGCTCAAGGGCACTGGGGTTAACTGCGCGTAAAAATGGGCGCTGAGCAGCTGCTTTGCGCCTGGCTTGTCATACTGTCTTGGAAAATGTATTCACACTCTTTTCCCAACGCTGTCTCCTGCCTTCCTGGGTTCATTTTGCAAGTGCTTAGCAGGACACCTCTCCCCTCCAGGGCACAGGAAGGAGCGGCCCTGCCCGACACCTCGCCGAGGCAGAGCGACGGGCAGCCTGCGATCACGCATCTCCTGGGAGTACGGAGCTCGGGGAACCTACGGAGGCCCTGAGATGCCGTCTTCTTCTTTTCCCCAAAACACGTGCAAAAAAGCATTTTTAAACAGGCAACACCCAGGCTTAAGTTAAATGTGGAGGGTGGCAGGTCCGGGGGACCGGGCAGGGGGTGGGCGAGGAATAAATCCAGACCCTGGAGCTCGGGAAGAGTGTGGAAGGGGGAAGGGACTTCGTCTCCGCTCGGCCTAGCACTGCTGGGGGGACAGGGAAGGTGGTGATTGGGTGTCCCTGAGCCTCAGATGGAAGAGGAAGCCCCTTCTCCTGCCCAAGCGCTGAGGCGCTCCGGTTGAAGGCAGCAGCGATTCACCCGAAAACACCGCAGGGCCAGGAAACTGCATCATATCCTCGCAACTCCTCTGATATCGGCGGGAGATTGGGCCCACCCGTTCCTGTTTGAGCCCTGCGGCCTGCAAAGTGCCAGGCACGTGACAGGTGCCATCTCCCAGAAACTCACAACAGCCCTGCAAATTAAGTATCATTATCCACCCGCCTCCGCAGACGAGGAGGGGGGGCTCGGAGAGCTTTAAAAATCCCGCCCAGTGCTCGTCACAGCCAGAGGCCCAAACTCGGCGTTCCCAGCTCCTGCTGTGGGGGTGCCTTTTGCACTCCAACCCCGCCCCCCCCGTTCCCCCCAGCAGCGGGAACAATGGGCGGAAGAAGACTTGGGTCCTCAGAAGCACCCAGCCATTGGCTCGGAGTCCCAGAAATAAAATACACGCCCCCTGGCGTGTGCTCAAGTCTCATTTTACCCCAGCTTCCCGGTCACGTTCACTGTGTCCTCTGATGGTGGACGCCATTTGTATGGCTTTCCAGAAATCTGCTTCCCCTTCCTCTACAACCAGAATGTTAAGTTTGGTATTGAGGGGGGAGAAATGACTAAAACTACGTTTCAAAATCAGGGAGCAGAGGAGACAGGGAAAAGATGAGGGCAATTAACCAACACAGAGCCCAATCCCGAACTCGGTTTGCATCTATCTTAACAGAGCTCACCGCCCCTCCATCCACCAGCGTCAGGAATGCGTGGTCTCCAGGACCTAAGCGTGTTAACCTCGAACAGTTTACACCAGCCGACCCCGGCTTGGACTTCGGCACCCAAGCACCTGGAAGGCAGACGCCTGTTCACCCGAGATCCGCTCCCATGCCAGGGCTTCTGCGGCCCTCACCGGCTTCTAGAACACAGGCTCCCATCCACTGGACGGCATGTGCGGGCAGTATACCCACCCACCTGGCTTTGGGGTGGGCTCACCATAAACCACCCGCAAGGCCTCCAGAGCGGGGGGGGGGGGGTTGCCCACTGCCCCCCCCCCCCCAAGGGACCTGAGGCAGCAGCTGCGAACTGGCCACAGCCAGACCCCATCCGGAGCTGATGCTTCTCCAGAACCAAGGCTCCAGGTGTCTCTTAAGTGAGGGTTCACCTGCAGGCCCCCCAGACCCCTGTGGGCCAACCCTCGGGGAAGTAAGCGCCCCTGAGGAGGTGAGGCTGCAATTTGGAGATGCCAGTGTTCACCCAAGAGCCCTCCCCGAAGGCCGGGCCTCTGCAGACCTCGACCAGCTCCACCCGGATCCGCAGCTGCCCTAACTTGGCAGCACGCGCAAGCGCAGTACTCACCCTGCCCGCGGGCCTGTGGTGCAGGCAGCAGCCTGGTCCCCAAAGCGCTTCAGTCTCTGGGATGGAAGGAGCCCACGCCTGCATGTGGCTCCGAGGTGGCAGCTGCAGACAGGAACAGTGGGTTCCCGCGTGGACGTGAGGCCTGAGAGGGGCTCCCAGGTGCTTAGAGCGGAGGACACCCCGCCAGGGTCCCTGCCGGGCCGGCAAGGCGATGGGTTCCCTCCCTGGCGCCTCTGTGGGCATGTGCGCATGGGGTAAGTCCAGGCTGGGCATTGAGTGCTGCCTGGTGCCCTGAGCGCCACTCCTGTGACCCGCGCTGCTGTGACCGCACTTTTCTCACGCGGAGGATCCCAACCTCCTGGCCGCCATCGCCTCCACGCACTACGCACTGCGCGGCTGCGCACGCGCCCTGCGCGCGCCACGGGGCCTCCAGGGGCTGCAGCCCAGGTGCATCCAGACCCCCTGCGGGGCCACGTGGAGGAGGGAGCCCCACCCGCCCCCAAGGTCTCTCCCTCAGAGGCTGTGAATGGACCACCATCGGCCA
Organism: Carollia perspicillata; assembly: GCA_004027735.1. Classification (NCBI taxonomy): domain Eukaryota; kingdom Metazoa; phylum Chordata; class Mammalia; order Chiroptera; family Phyllostomidae; genus Carollia; species Carollia perspicillata. The sequence continues at coordinate 10,735 of PVKM010046656.1, forward strand.
CCACGTGGCCTTCATAGGCGATGTGGCCCGGGGTTTCTCTAGCAACCAGGCCCTCAGGTGCCTCCTATCGAAGCTGCTCAGACCAGGCCACGTGGCACCCCCCGCAGCAGCCCTGCCTTCAGTGGCTGAACGTACCTTTGGGTAGGTTAAGGCTTGGACTTCAGCAGAGCCCTTATTCCCCCAAGAGCCCAAAACCGTGACCAACACTCCCACGACCCTTAGCAGGTTCAGTCCTGGCCACCCTAAACTGCGCGGAACCCATCGGTGGGCCTTGGGCAGCTGGAGGCTCCAGGTCCGGGGAGCTGGGCCCAGGCGACCACCCACATAGCGTCCAGCGTGCGGGGGCTCAGCTCCGTGCCCTCCTCTGGCCACCAGAAACCTGGGACACCTCACGGCCATTCTCGAAACATGGAGAAAATGCCAACTATGAGCAAAGCTTATGGGAAATCCTTCCCATTGGAAGCAGAGAAATTAATTTTGCTCAGGTAATATGTGCAAATAGAGCCGCAGAATTTGAGCAGGGGCGTCATTACCAGCCCACTCTCCTGTGTTCATCAAGGAGGGCTTTCTGGAAAAGGAGGGATCTCAGGCAACATATACATATCAGAAAAATGGGCCTACCATGCACTCGTGTGGGTGAAGGGGTCCACTGACCCAGCACGGCAAGTAGATTAATCTCACGCCATCGCCCAGGCTCCCAAGAGAAGACTCGGGGCACGCGTGCCTTGTCCCCATTTCACGGAAGTCACAGGGACACCTGGGAAGGTGAGGAAGTCAACAGCCACACAGACAACAAAATCGGGATTTCTTATTCCCTATAAATGTACAGGTCTCAACTGCTCTTGAAATTCAGGGGTGCGGCGATGACGATGACGGAGAAAGAAACACGAGGTGTCTGACAGGGCTCCCCC
>PVKM010046657.1:0-11649 GCA_004027735.1 Carollia perspicillata
CTGGTGAGCTTGTTAATTCAGATTCCTGGGTCCCACGCTGGGACTCTGACTCCAGTGGTTCCTGACACGTTCAGGGAACACGGGTGCTGCAGGTCCCCACTGTGCTGGGAGGAGCATAGGGTCATGGCCTCTTTGGGCCTCTCCTACCCTGCATCTCAGCTCTCTGAAGCCTTGAGATCAGCTTCCCTAGCAGAGCCCCAGTCTTAGCGACGGGCACTGCTGACAGGCAGGGCAGACGGGGTCCCTGCAGCCCCAGGACCCATGACTGAGAATGGCCACCACACTTCCTCTGCTTTCTGTGCCACCTTCACAGATAATAAACCTGGAGATCAGAGAGGTGGTCCAAGGGGTTAGAGCTAATAAGTGCTAGAGCCAAGACTACATCCAGGAGCTTAGCCAGGACCTGAGGGCGATGAGGCCTAACCGCTAAGGGGACGCGCCTGAGACCCTTCAGGACCTGGACTGCCCACTGCTCGGTGGGAAGCTACAACAGGGTATTTGTTGGGGAAGCCTGGAGCTCCGTAGGTGTGAGATTCATAAACCACCTTTCACCCCAAACTCCTGAAACGGGAAGTTTCACTGGAATGAGAGACAGGCATTCTGCTTAGGGGACCAAGAGTCATCTGGCAGGAAATGGATTCATACCGAGACTTTTCCCCTTGTGGCTCCGGCTGACCAGGCCATGGATGGACCGCGCAGTGAACGTCACTGGGACTCTTGAACTTTGTGTGAGCAGGCGGCATGAGGAAAGAAAGACACCCTTACAGAGAACAGAATGGAGCTTAGAGTTACATGAATTTGAATACTAAAGGAGATATTCAAATCTCCTTTAGGGTTTTATTCTCCACCTCAAGCTCCTACAAAAGGATCGGATGGGGGTGGTGCTGGCAGAAGACATGCACTATTGCTCGCGCTCTCTTTTAAATAGATTTCCTTCATTTAAATGACAATTGTTTTGGAGTCATAACTGATACCCGTTTTCATAATTTCAAAGTAAGAGAAAAAAACAGGTCGAAGAAAGGATGCCTAATTCAGCCTTGGCAGTGAGATCTGAGGGTGCCATGGTAGGCAACACCTTCCATTTTTCAGAGTGCTGGTTGAACGACAATGCATGGCCTGATGCGGATTCAGTAGAAACTGGGCAAAGGGATTTGTATAAGAAGAGAAAGCATTTGGGATCTCAAACCTCTTAGGCCTGGGCTGAAGGAAAAGCTCGGAGATGGCTGAACGAGGGCAGGGTGTGAGCTAAGAGCCGCGCCAGGCCCAGGAGAATCGGGCGCTCAGAATACAATTTCATCTAAATGGACAAAGGAAATACAGAATGGCTGTTAATGGACATTTCAATCCAAGATGAAATATGAGCCCAAGGAGCATTTCAATATAATATATATTTAATTGAAATCAACATGTAGTTCCATGCAGAGTGAGAATTGCGCTGGGACTTTTATTTTCTCCCTCTCATGCTTATTTTAGGAGAGAACTGTCAGCTCAAGTGCCTGCTGAAGAATTGAATGAATGAATGAATGAATGAATGAAATTGAAATTGGAAGAGGAGGTTTCTGAAAATATACTTTTAATAATGCAGTGAGTTCATTTCCTGTGCTTCCCAGGTTTTCTACACTGAGATGATATTGTTTTGATAATTAGCAGAAGATTGGAACTAGGGTGGGGACTGGTTGGGCATCTGTTGTCTTGAGGGAGAGAATCTAGAGGTGGGCCATGACATGCCTCCCCTCCCTGGCCAGAAATGGTACCCTCCTGACCCATGAACCAACCCTGGGGTAAAGGATGAAGGCAGATGCTGGGCAGTGAGGCTGGGGCCATGCACCTGCTGGGACAGAGTCTCTCTGTATCAGGACTTGTCTGTGAGCTGGCATTCCAGCGGAGGGCCCTCAGATGGCCTCTCCCTCAACAAGCTCACAGCTGGGGATGTGAAGGTTCATGCACTTGGCACATGTAATTCTACAACAACCTGTCTGTGCCCGTGGCTGGTAAAAATGGCAGTGCCAGAGCCAAGCTGAAGGACAGCTGGCAGATGGGTGGGAGCTGTGTCTACCGAGAAACTGCAATGGGTGCAAAGAGGTGTGTGTCCTGGCCTACAACCCCTCTCACTGGTCACCAGACTGGAATGAGGCAAACCATCTCAGATCTCCCTGGATATGTTTCCTGAAGCCAGAGCAGAAAATCCATCTGAGCATTTCACTGGGCTGGGGGTTGAGGGGTTCAGGGTGGGCTAGAGCTGTATCTGGGCTCCTCCAGATGGGGAGGATGGAGAGGTGGGATGGGGGAAACCCAGCAATGGACAGGCAGAAAGGCAGCCAAAGGTTCCTGGCAAGATTGTCCTGTTCGGTGTCACCTGTGGACCCTCAGGAATTGCCTGGGGTGGTCCTAAAATGCATAGTCCAGACCCCTACTTCTTTCTTCTTCTTTTCTTTTGGTAGACCCTGAGTGAATTCCAGGAATCTGCATTTTTCACAAGTACTCTGGATGGTTCTGGCAATGGAATGCATTGTATCACCCTTCGAGGTTGGTGACAGACCATTGTATCAGCTGGAAATTCTCCACCATCGCTTGAAACAGGTTCGCTGAAGAGTGGCTTGAAGAGCAGGAGGATCTCTTCTCTGCTAACATGATGTGAGGCGCAAAAGCAGGAGGTTCGGAGCTAGAGCAGCAAGTCCGTGATCCCACACTCTTCCCATCTCTCCGCTTTGCCCTCCTTAGAGTCTGGTTTCCATTCTTGAGCATGTCTCGTTGTCACAAGACGGCTGTCGGAGGACCAGCATTGCTTCTGTATTCCAGGCAGGAAGAAGGAAGTGGTGACAGATAAAGCCACATTTATCAGCTGATTTGGTCCCCTCCTTTAGAGAGGTTTTCTAGAAGCTTCATGCAGCAAAGTCGACTTATAGCTCACTGGCCAGACCTTAACCACAAGTCTCCTCTTTGCTTCAAGAGTGGATTGAAACTGTATTTTATTTTTAAGTGGGCACTTTGATGCTTCTAATGAAATCTGATTTCTTTTATTAAGGAAGGAAGAGAGTGGAGATGGGGTGAGCCTCTCACTGCCTCTGCTCCGACTTTGGTCCAGTAGCCAAGGACAACCCAGAGGCATTTTCACAGAGAATACGCTGTAAGTGGCTTGGCCACCAGAAATCTTTTTCTTTTAAAGATTTTATTTATTTATTTTTAGAGGAGAAGGGAGGGAGAGAGGGAGAGAAACATTGATGTGCGGCTGCCTCTTGTGCAGCCCCTATTGGGGACCTAGCCCTCAACGCAGGAACGTGCCCTGACTGGGTGGGAATCGAACCTGCGACCCTTTGGTTCTCAGGCCAGCACTCAATTCATTGAGCCACACCAGCCAAGGCAACCATCAGAAATGTTGAGGTGAGTCTAGCCTTGCCCTCAGCATTTTGAATCAGCATCCTCAACACCTGGCCCATCTCTGGGCTGGCCTCTGGTAGGAAAGCACCTATAGAACCGGAGAAAAAAGGCCTTTGGCTCAGCTCTGCCCCACGGCTGTTGTGAGTCTCAGGGGAGCTAATGTGCGTGACAGCACCTTGTAAACTATGATGCGTTGGGTACATGTCCAGGGCCTCACTACTAAAATGCACTCCAAGAACCAATAACATGGGCATCACCCGGGATGAAAAGCTAGCTAGACATGAAAATTCTCAGCCCCACTGCAGCCCTACTGACCCAGAATCTGCAAGGTCCCAGGTGATTCAGGTGCGTGTTCAAGTTTAAGAAGCACTTGCCTAAAGAGCTGTGGGCCTGCATAAGTGAGGCCAGGTGACAGGAGACAGGTGAGCTCACCTGAGATACTTCCTCCAGCCTGATTGAGTATCTTGAAAAAATCATTTTCCCTGCTCTGGGCTCAGCCTTCCCACCAGTTAGAGGAGGGGTATGCATCAGACCCTCTTAGAAATGCAGAATCTCAGGACTCATCCAGAGTGACCCAGTAAGAGTCTGCATTTTAGGAACCTCTCTGGGTAGTGCACCTATACATTCAAGTTTGAGAAACCTGTGCTAGACGCTCTGTGTGCCTGAATTGAGAGGAATCTAATGACTTAGGCAACTGGTCCCAGGGTCCAGTGATGGATGGTGGGAGCACGATTGCCTACTGCTCCATGGGCTGGGTGGGGTGGAGATAAACTGCCTTCGAAAGGTCAGTGGCTGGCAGCCCAGTGTCAGGGAGAGTGGTGAGCCCCATGGTTGGTCCAGTAGATTCCTGGGCTAGGCCTGGAGCCAAGGTCAGACTGGGAGGATTCCTCCCTGATGCTTCTCGTCGGGGCAGATGGACACCTGGAGACAGAAGCAGGAGTTGCGGGGGCAGGGGGGCTGGTGGCCTGGGAATGGCTCTGGACCATCCCACGGTATTGAGTTAATGCCTCTGGCTTTCAGCAGCAAGGGGGCAGAGCCTACGTTACCAGTCTTTTTGCCACGGAACACTTGGTTATTAAAAAGAATCCTTTAAGACTGGTGTTTTGAATTAAATAAGGCTGCACTCCCACTCCAACTGAGCTTATAATGAAGTCTAATTTTATAAGAAGTCCAATTAACGGCTTTGTAAATATAAAAGAAAGGATCCCTGCTTTTTTTTTCTTAGCCAAAAGGCCTCAGAAAGTAGTCCTGTAAAAATGTCACATCTAGCTCTAAAGAATGGCAGGATTTCTCTGAGCAGAACAACAGGAAATGACTCACAGAGGGTACCCCGAGGTCGCTGGGCTGTACAAAGAGGCTCCCTGCGCAGTAATGTGAGGCTGCTGGCCCACTGCGGGGAGGAAAGTGTCCTGCCCGTGGAGTGGAGCTGTCCCCTCTGGGCTGGGGCTCTGTGGGGCCCAGGGACTGCTGGCATGCTGGTTCATGGGGACAGAATTACCCGCTGAGGCTGGGAGCCCAGCACCGGCAGGATTTGGCGCCTCAAGGAAAACTCGCCTAGAAATCATGCTCAATTAACCGCAGAAAACTGTGGGTCCAGGGACTCCCCTGGGTACTGGATTCTCACTGCCTCTCACCTTGAGTCCATTTGGTGGGCAGGTGGAGACCCGGAAGACGCCCCTCCTGGTTTCTCTGCTGGACTAACCTGGGCCTGAATCTTCTGTTCTGCCATCTAGCTCCCTATCGAGTACCCCTCTCACTTCCCTTCTCCCCTCCCCCCTCTCCTATTTCCCTCTCAATCCCTAGGCTTGTCCTGCCCAAGGCCCTCACTAAGGACAGCAGACCTACCCCAGACCCCAGACCTTCAGCTGATGGACGGGTCAGAAAATACTCAGATGGGACATGCCCACCTCACCACGGCCAGCACAGCATTGGTAAGATATTAACCTTTCTTCAAACCACTTGTTGAGTGGACACTGCGTTGAGCCCCTGTGAGTCAGAGAGCAGAATCCACCTCAGATGGATTCACGTTTCGGGAGACACGAAGGACAACGATGTGACGGTTCACTGGGGCATGGATGCAGTTGTATTCGTTATCTGCTGCTATGGGACAGGTTACCCCAACACTTTGCATTTTAAACCAACCAACATTTATGACCTCACGTAGTTTCTGAGGGATGAGAATCTGGGAGTGGCTTAGCTGGGTGGCTGGGCAGCGTCTTTCACGAGGTTGCCCCCAACTTGTCCGGGGCTGCAGAGCTACTTCTCAACTCATTCTGGGAATTGCTGGCCAGGCTTGATCCTTATTACAGCCTTCAGCGTCTCACCATGTGGACCCTCCCACAGGGCTGCTCACGACCCGGCAGCCTGCCTCCCCCCAGAGTGAGTGGCCAGGAGAAAAGCAAGGCAGAAGGAACTCAGGACAGAAGCTGCCACCTTTGGTAACCCAATCCCAATAGTGACATGCCATCGTGTCTGCTGCATGCTATTGGTCCTACAAAACAAACCTGGTACAATACAGGAGGGGACAACTCAAGGGAATGAATACCAGAAAGCAAAGGTGACTGAGGGCTCTCCTGGGGGCACTCAGAGACCTGCAATGGCAGGCACCTCCCCATCCCTAGACCGGAAGGGGCCAAGGGAAGCTCGAGTTCCTGGAGCCCAAGGAGAGCTGGACCTCCAGCAAAAGTGTGCATAATAGCGGCTGGGGCATCAGCCCCAGGCCAGCAGGAAGCAGGCATAATACCCTGACTGCTGCCTGTTCCTTCCCTTCTTCAATCTCTGACTAGTGTCTCCCACTGGTAAACCCAGCTGGAGGTCAGGCAGCCAGTGGGTCCAACTGAAGCAGCCTGGAAGGCTCTGTCCCTCTGGACACCAGTCAAAGAAGAGAAGGGCAGAGGAAGGATCTGAGGTGAGGGTAGGGGTCAGTGGACCCTCACCAGCCCCCGCTAATGTTCTCTGGCTGCCCGAGCTGCCCTGCCTCCTCCCTTGTGAGCCCCACCCCCAATATGTCCTGTGATCCACCAACTGAAGGGTCACGCTGACCGTACCTCTAATCCCCCGCTACTGCATCCCCTTTGGCCACTTCCAAGGACCCTTTCTGGCCCTCAGTGGCATCCATTCTGTTTGGTCAATGCCCAAGATTTACCAGGTGAAATATTTTGAACACCACCCCTAGTCAGAATAGACAGCAAAGGAAATGATTTGAACCACAGCGGAGAAGGCTAGCCCAAGGAGAGTTCAGTGAGGGGGTGGTGCCCAGAAAGAGGCCCCGGGGTTCACACACTGCTCCACATTTCCAAAGCAGGCCCCCCACCAGGGGCAGAAACGGGCTCTCGTGTCTCGTGGGGAAGGGCTCCCCTGGGTCAGAAGAGCCACCTTCTTTTGGATTTGGGGTGAATCTCTCAGGGCCACCAGCATTTTACCTGTGGTTTGTCACGGTGTGTGGGCCCCAGTGGCAGGATGTGGGCAGGTTACAGATCGGGACAGCAGACAAAGCCCATGTTCCTAGACAGAGCCTCCTCCATGCTGTGTCCAAGTGGGTCCCTGTGTAGGGATGGGATACATGGGGACTGAGGAAGAGTGGGAATCCTCTACCTTATCTTGGAGTAAAGGTAAGCAGAGAAGCTTCCAGAGCTGCTTTGGGAGGGGACAGGAAGAGGAGGACATTGCAGTGGAAGGAACTGGAGAGAAGAGGATGTGAGGGCAGGAACCACCAGAAATGTGCAAAGACCAGCCCTGTCACTGGCAGAGCCTGACGGGGAAGCAGTGAGGAGACAGACGGGACGTAAACTGTTCATCCCTGGCCTGCCCGGAAAACCTCGGTTACCTTTGCTCTCTCCCTCCCTGGGGCCTGCCCCAGCCCATGCCTGAAGACAGCCGTGGCCCCTCTGGGGCCAGCTGAGGGGCAGGATTGTGGGTGGAGCTGGATGCCCCACAGGAAAGGTGGCCAGGTCCCTGTGACCTGGAATGTGTCTTGTATAACTCTTTGCACGTCTATTACAATGCGTTTACCTGGTCAGGGAACTAAAAACCACCGGAAATTCCTCCCCCTTTTACAACAACTCTGGTTTGGCAGGGGGGTTGTTTTTTTTTGTTGTTTGTTTGTTTTGTTTTGTTTTTCTTCCTGACCATTCCCTTCAGACCTCCCTCCAACCTGGATGTGTTCCTGCTCTCTTCTCCCAGAGGTGAGAGGCTGTAAGGATGAACAAGCCCAGAGAGTCGTCAGAGGCAGCCCTTCCTTGTCTTGAAGGTCAAAGTCAGGTCCACGGAGGGAATGGGCCTTTCTCAAGGTCCCAGAGCACGTCGGTGGCAATGCAGGGATCCGGGCCCTGCCATGCTGTGAGGAAGGGCAGGGAGGTTTTCCCGGCCTCATGCAGAGGGAGCAGGAAGCAGCTGCAGGCCCGAAAGGCCCTGAGAAAAGGCCGTTGCGGGGCTCATCCAGAGCATTCTTAAGTGTAATTGACTTTTAGGCATTAAACTTTTACCAGAATGAGCTCAGAAGGTCTGTAGGGAGAAGGAAAGTGCCTGGCATTTACTGCCTCTTGGGGCGGCAGCGTCTGGGGTGCAGAAAGCCCATCCTCTAAGCTGCAGGATAGAGCCCTCCCCGGGGAGGGAGAACAGGGGCGAGGCCCCGGGGAGGGAACGCAGGCTGGGATACACAGTGTGCGGTGGCCAGCTGGTTCTCACTGATTCTGGGAGGTGGGGGCATGAGGGCTAAGGCCACTGCCCACCTCTATCCCCCTCCCCTGACTGTCCTCAAGCAGCCCTGCCTGTGCAATGAGTGACTCCTGCAGGGGTAGGAAAGGCGGGGCAGAGAAGTCAGTCTTTTCTCATAGCACCCCTCCCCTCCCCTGACCATGCTCACTCACCCTTTCATCCCTAAGCCTGTCCTACCTACCCTTGACCAGGGAGCTTGTTTCAATCACTGCCAACCTCTGGGCATCTGGTTTCTTTTCCGTATGAGGGGCTAGGCAAGAGGATGTCTTGAAATTTTTGAGCTTTGTCATCCTTTAAAGAGGGAGGATGTCAAAGCTCAAAAATGTATCCCGATTCTCACTCCAAGGGCTTCTTTTCAAACATCGAGGCAGTCGTGCCTTTGGGGATCCCCTTTGCTTGAGGTGTCGCCCCAGGTAGGTGGGCAGGCACCTCAGCTTAGTTGCCATCCCTGGAAGAGCAGCAGCCTCTCCCTCAGACTTTCGTGCTATAATAAGAGATCGAGAGCCTTGACACTTGCATTTAAGAAAAACTCCAGAACTGGGCTTTTTAGAAAAATAGGTATATTGAAGGTTAACTGACATAACATGAGCTGCACATAGTTAAAGTACTCAATTTGAACATTTTTGATATATATTATTCCATGTAAAAAAAAAGAAACTACCAGCACAATCAAAACATTGGACATAGTCATCATCCCCCGAAGTTTTCTCATGTCCCTTTATTCTTTTTTTTTAACCCTTCCATGATCCCAGGTTACCATTGATTTCCTTTCTGTTGCTATACATTAGTGTACATTTTACAGAGGTTTATGTAAATGGAATCACACAGTATGCACTTCTTTTTATTTCGTTCCTTTAGCTTAGCAGAATTTTTTGAAGAATCATTTATGTCATGGCACGTATCAGTAGTCCGCTCCTTTGTACTGAGTAGCACAGCATTGGATGGATAAGTTATTTACTTATTCACACATAATTTACTTATACACCTGTTACTGGACATTTCTGTTCGCAGTTTTGGCTATTAAAAATAAAGCTGTTCTTCATATTTGTGGACGAGCCTTTGAGCACATGCTTTCATTTCTATTTGTGAAATGCCCAGGAGTAAAATGATTGGGTTGTGTCATAGGTATATGTTTAACTTCATAAAAAATAACTAAACTGGTTTCCAAAATAGCTGCACCATTTTATACTCAACCTAGCCGTCTCTGACTGTTCCATTTGCCCCGCAATCTCACCCAAACTTGATGTGCTTAGTCTTTTTCTTGTCTCTTTTTTCCCCTGTTTTTTCTTTTTTCCTAGGGGGTGGTATGGCATACTAATGGGCATGTAGTGGTATCTCATTAAGGCTTTAATTTGCATTTACTTAATGACTAGTGATGCTGAGCATCTTGTAATGTACTTGTTTTTTTCCATCTATTCAAACCTTTTACTATTTCAGACTTTTTATTAGATTGCCTTCCTTCTTGTTATTGAACTAGAAGAACCCTTTGTATATTCTAGATAAAGGCCCTTTGTCTGATACATGTTTTGAAAATATTTTCTCCCAGTCTGTGGCTTTCTTTTCTTAATAGTGTCTTTTAAGAGCAAATGTTTTAACCTTGAAGTCCAAGAATATTATGCCCAGCAAAACTGGTCTGTAGAAGTGAGAGAGATAAAAAACATTCCCAAATAAACAAAAGCTACAGGAGTTTATTACCACTAGAACTGCCTACAAGAAGTGCTAAAGTGAGTTAGTGCTTCAGGTTAAATGAAAGGATGCTAAGATCCAACATGAAAACATGAAAGTCTAAAACTCACTGGTATATATATAGTCAAATTCAGAATACTCTTAACATTGTAATGGTGGTGTGTAAAAAACTTTTATCTCTAGTATAAAAGTTAAAAGTCAGCATTGTTAAAAATAACTGTAGCTACAAAAATTTGTTAATGGATGCACAATATAAAAAGACATAAAGTGTGACACCAGTATCATAAAATGTAGAGGGAGGAAAAGTGAAATTGTAGAGGTTTTTTATGTGATTGAAAGTAAATTGCTATCAGTTTAAAATAGTCTGTTATAAGTATAAAATGTCTTATGTGGTGCTTCTCAGAGGAAGCACCAAAAAAAAACCCCTCTAGTAGATACATAAAATATGTAAGAAAAGGAATTAAAGCATACCACAACCAGAAGTAAACCACAAAGGAAGAAAGCAAGAGAGAGAAAGAACTGAGGAAAGGAAATACATAACAGTCAAAAACCAGTCAAAATGGCAATGGCAAACCCTTACCTGTCAATAATTACCTTAAGTGTAACTGAATTAGTTCATTACATTCTCTAATCAAGAGACCTAGAGTGGCTGAATGGATTAAGAAAACATCCAAAAATATGCTGCCTACAAGAGACTCACTTTAACTTTAAGATCACACACAGGCTGAAGGTAAAGGGATATAAAAAGATATTCTATGCAAATAGTAACACGAATAGAAGAGGTGTGGTTATATTTATATCAATAAAATAGACTTTCATCAAAATTGATCACAAGAGACAAAGAAGGTCACTATATAGTGATAAAACGGTCAATTCACTGGGGGGATATAAGGAGTGTAAATATATATACCCAACATTAGAGCACCTAAACAATTAAAGCAAATTTTAACATAACTGAAAGGAGAAATATACAGCAATACAATAGCAGTAAGAGATTTTCATATTCCACTTTTAATATTGAATAGATCATCTAGACAGAAAGTCAATAAGGAAAGAGGGGACTTACATGACACTATGGAGCCAATAGACCTAACAGACATATATGGAACATTCTATCCAATAGCAGCAGAATACACATTCTTCTCAAGTATACACAAAATATTTCCCAGGATATATTATATGTTGGGACACAAAGCAAGTCTTAACAAATTTAAGAAGATTGAAATAATTTCAAATATATTTCAAAGCATAATGGCTGGAAACTGGAAGTCAATAACAGGAGAAAACTTAGAAAATTCACAATATGTCTGGAAATTAAACAATACACTCCCAAATAATCAGTGGATCAAATAAGAAATCAAAATGGAAATAGAAATTTAACGTGAGACAATCAAAAATGGAGACACAACCTACCAAAATTTATGAGATGCTGCAAAAGTAGTTCCTTTAGAAAGGATTGAAGAAATAAATGCCTACATTAACAAAAAAAAAAAAAGAGAGAGAGAAAGATCTCAAGTAAACAACCTAACATTACACCTCAAAGAACTAGAAAAAGAATAACTAAGCCCAAAGTTAGCAAAAGGAAGGAAATAAACACTAGAACAGAAAATAATGAAAAAGCACTAAAAAGGTAATAGAAAAGATCACCAAAATTAAGAGTTGGTTTGTGAAAAGATAAACAAAATTGACAAACTGTCACCTGGATTAACTAAGAAAAAAGGGAGAGGACTCAAATGAAATGAAAGACACCATAAATTATACCACAGAAATACAAACCAACCTAAGAGACTGACTACTGTGAACGATTACACAAATTGGATAGCTTAAAAGAAATGGATAAATTCCTAGAAATATGCAACCTACAAAGAA
>PVKM010046658.1:0-11645 GCA_004027735.1 Carollia perspicillata
GCTCTAGAGTCTGCGCTCTTGGCCACTATACCGCACCACCTATGACCAAGCAGAAAAGTAAGACTTTAGGCTCAGAATCCTCAGTAATAACTTAGTAAATGTCAGCTTTATATTTATTATTATTCTATACTATGGCATGTATAGCATTCAGTGAGTGCTAGATCTTAGTTTCAGATAGCTAATCTCGGAATTCAGAGTACTTTTTTTCACTGGGGAGACAGAGTAGATACATAAAATTTTACTTGCCTCTAAATATGTAACAATGAATGAAAAACAATTAAAAAATCACTTGGGTTTGAGCTTGAAAGAAAGAAAAGGAAATAATGCTACATGAGAAGGAAACTCAAATCCATAATAATGATCAAAGGTGAAGCTTAACAATGCAGAGAAGAAGACCAAATATATATCAGAGGCTGGGGTTTTGATGCCTAGTAAAGACCACTCTATATGAGCAGGAGCTGGAACCAAGTTCCTTTCTTAAAGGCAGGAGCCTTGACAAGACTACTATTCGTGAAAAGGAATACAAACAGAGCATAGCTTGGGAACCCCAAGCTACAGGGAAATAAGCAACCTGCGCAAAGCCCTAGCTAGAAAAGTCACCTATAAATATTAGAACATTGCATGTGTGTGGACTGGGAGGGCATGGGTCAAAATCCATGAAGCTTGGAGGGAAAATTAACATAAAAATTGTCCCTGAGTTTGCTAAACCTATAAGGTTCTTGCAGAGGCAAATATGGAATCTTCTAAGTCATTTCTCCAAACCCAGCACTCAAGAACTAGAGAGTATACCTTATGGAGCACAAATGAAATATTCTCAAAATTGATTACACAAAAGTGATAAAAATTAAAATCAGTAGCAAAAATTGTCATACATTTAGAAACTAAACAACACACCTTCAGATTATTAAAAGGAGTAATAAAAAATAAAAATGCCAATTATGGAATACTTAAAATAGATTAATGTTGAAAGCGAAACATTTTTTTAAAGATTTTATTTATCTATTTTTAGAGTAAGGGGAAAGGAAAAAAAGGGGGAGAGAAACATCATTGTGTGGTTGCCTCTCACACACCTCCTACTGGGCACCTGACCTGCAACCCGGGCATGTGCTCTGATTGGGAATTGAACCAGCAACCCTTCAGTTCATAAGCCGGCACTCAATCCACTGAGCCACATCAGCCAGGGCTGAAAGCAAAACATTTTAAAATATGAAGAATGAATCTAAAATTATTTTAGACAAAAACTGATATCTTAAAATGTATACATTAGAACAGAGACATATTAAAAATTACAGAGTTAAACATATACCTCAATAAGTAAAAACAACAGTAAACTTTGATTGGGGTTCTGAGACCATGGCTCTGCCAGGTGATACCATCTTTTGAGATCTTGAAAGAGGTAGCAGTGACCCCAGGGTTGTGTACCTTCTGTGCTGGAAGAGATGGCACTGTAATGTTTTCTGTCAAAATGTGGTGTCTATGCCCTTCACCATGGCTTGCATTGCACTGGTGCCCATGAGAGCTGCCCTGAGCAGGGCAGCTGAGTGTAGTGCCAGAATGCAGGGAGTGGTCCCCTCAATGTGAAGTGCTGGCCAGCACATGTGCTAACATATTGAAGGTATCAGAGGACTTTCCTCTGAATCTACTCTGTCTTGTTGGATCTTGCACTCTGGGCCTATGATGGGAGTGGAAGCCCTGATAATCTCTGAATTTCCTTTAGCACTTTTCTTTTTTGATTGATCAGTTATTAGTATCAGAGTGCTTTAGAATATTACAGATAGAAATCTGGATTGTTTCTCTTAGCTGACTATACTTAGAGGCATTAATGACCATCATACCTTTAATATATATATTGATAGCCTAGTGTATGTTGTGGCAAGTTACTTGAATTGTCATATGTGGTTACTAGGGATTAAGTGCCAATAAAGCTTTGGGTGATCAAATACTTAGTGCCACAAAATATTTTATTTAATGGAGCATTGGAACTATGGATTTGTTTGGTTGCTTCTAAGTTACTGAAAATGTGTAAAACTTTTGAGCTTAAGGCTTTAAGATCTCACTTCAAATTCTAGGTGATGAACCAGAAAGCAGCTCCATCTCTGTTGGTCACAGGATTGACTTTTCTGAAACATTCACCCCAAAACTAAGCCTGTGGGTGGCTGAATTATAGTGTAAATGAATTCACAAACTGAAAAGTCTCTAATTGAGAGCTTTGAATGTCAAGTAGTGGGACCTTGTAAATGGAGAAGTTGACATTCTGGTTGATCATTATCAAGATAAAGACTGATCTTCTAAATTCCCCTCTGATACCTCTCCTAGAAGAGTTGCTCATAGACAATAAAAGAAGGTTTAATCTCAAAAAGGTACAAGAGGTCAAGTACAAAACATAACCAGAAAACACATAAAATACATCTTCCACTCTCAATTTTTTACAAAATTTTGCTAATATGTATTTATAAAAATCTAAGGAATGTGTATAGAAAATGATTCTAAGGATGTTGAGTAAGGGTGGAATAAATGTAATTATCTTGAGTTGAATTTATTGATATGGGTACCCTAAATGGGGATTCCTGATTGACTCAGTTAGTGCAATCATCTGGGACTGACTTGTGGACAAAAAAACACCACATACTAAACCTGACAAGTCCAAGGAAGTGTAAGCACATTCCCATAATTAGATTCTAGCATTTATACATAAAATTCCTTTCTCAACATTCCTTTACACTAACCTTCTGCAACTTCCCTTGTTCTTCCCTTGTTCCCTTTGTCACTTCCTACTCAATCAGAAATAACCAACATATTAAAACAAACTACTTATTTTAACTTCTCTTAAACACACACACATTTCTTTCCTTCCTTTTGCAATAACATTCCCTCTAAATTTCCAAAGAGGAAATCCTAAAAAGAGTATTATTGATAATGCAAATTTATCTTATACTCCTTCAGCAATTTCTAACAGTTGGGCTATATACACAAGGTTTGAGAAAAGCCCAAATAACAAATATAAGTTTTATTATGACTAATATTAGCAGATAGGTGAAGACAATCAAACTAACAAAATTCGACATCAAATTGAGGTACACAGGCCTTGTTGATGTCTTGAGGTAGCTGTCTACCTCTGATGTCAGTGGCTTCTCATCCTCAAGAAGTTTTTCTTGGATCTTTACTGTAGGTGGAGGCAAGTGTCAGAGATAGAGGCAGATGTCCATTTGCAGTTGGGCACCTGATAAGGTCTCTTCTAACAATGTTGGAGAAAATCTCTAATTGATGTCTTTTCCAATGGACAAACTCTTCTGGTTATCAGTTGTGGTCTTTGAAGTCTTCATCTCTCAGGAGCACACTTATGAAATGAATGCCACTAATTTATCAGTAAGCTGGTTAAATTTTTTTGTGTGTGTGCCTCAAAAAGTGACATTTATTCAAAGTAAAAAAAAAAAGAAAAAATCACAAGATATCCATCCCTTGGCTCCCTACCCCCACCCCTCCGGTTCTTCCTCAGCCCCACAAGGACTGAGCCCTGGCTGGGCTGGAGAGGCCAGTACCTCTCAGAAGAGGTCAGCAACATTGAGGGGCACCCCCTCAATGGAGGTATTGTAAAAGGTTTCGATGTCTCGCCGAGTCCTCTTATCTTCTTCTGTCACCATATTAATAGCCACATCCTTATGGCCAGATCATCCACCCTGACTGATTCTGTGGATATAGTTTTCCCTTTTGGTGGGAAGGTCATATTGATGACTAAAGAAACCTGCTGTACATCAATGTCTCTGGCCAGCAGGTGAGTGGTAATCAATACTCTGCTAGAGCCCTAGTGAAACTCCCTCATGATTATATCTCATTCCTTTTGGTCCATATCTCCACGCATGGCAGAGATGGTGAAGTCTTGGGCATATATCTTCTCAGTGAGCCAATCAACTTTTCTTTGAGTGTTGATGAAGATGACTGCCTGGGTGATGGTGAGGGCTTCGTACATGTCACACAGTGTGTCCAGCTTCTGCTCCTCTCATTCCACATTGATGTAGAATTGGTGAATACCTTCCAGAGTCAACTCTTCCTTCTTGACAAGAGGATCCCTCATGAACTTCTTGGTCACCTCAAGCACATCGGAAGGCATTGCAGCTGACAGCAAAACCACCTGGATGTTGCTATTGAGCTTTTAGAATGTATCATGGGTCTGGTCTTTGAACCCATGACTTAACACTTCATCAGCTTCATCCAGTACAAACATCTTGATGTATTTAGAAGACAGGTATCTGTGGTTAAGCATATCAAGCACACAGCTTGGGGTGCCCACAATGATATGAGGAGTTTTCATCTGCAGCTTCTGCACCTCAGCACACACGTTGGTACCCCCAATGCAGGCATGGCTAAGGCACCCATGTAATCTCCTAAAGCCATCACTACCCTCTGTGTCTGCAGTGCCAATTCTCTAGTGAGTGCCAGAACCAAGGCCTGGGTGGCCTGTAGGTCCAATTCAATCTGTTGTGGAATTGATATGATGAAAGTGGCTGTTTTTCCTGTCCCAGATTGGATTTGAGTGATTATATCAGAACCCTTGATAGAAAGATGAATGGCTTGCCACTGGATGGCAGAGGGCTTCTCAAAACCGTATGTGTAGATGCCACAGAGGATGGACTCTGAGAGTTTTATGTTATCAAAGCTGTCAAGTCTCATTCCAGTTACTCTTGATGACACCTTCAGGCTCCATTCCATAGGGGCCATTTTCTCTGGATCAGGAATCCTGACTCACAGACATGATCCTTAGAAAGTAGAATAAGTTCTTGGTGATGATAATGCAGAATGTCTCCTTTTAGTAAGGTTGATCCATATGTTCTTTTATTTAGATGCACAGGGTGAGCATTGACTATTTGATAAGAAGAAAAGCAATGTGTTTACCAAAACAAATACATTTCAGATTGAGGAGGACCATATGGAGAGTTTTTGGCCAAGAAAGATTAAAATATTCTGAAAATTTACCTAGTTAAGTTTTAATGGTATCATTTGTATGTTCTACCTATACCATGGGGTGATAGGCATAAGGAAAATACTGTAGAATAGGCCAAATATTACAAATGGATTGCATTATTTGCACAGTCAAATGAGTCCCTCGGTCCTTGTAACTCAGAGAAAATTTCCCAATTGTGAATTAATTTTTCCTAATAATAATTTATCTCCCAATAAGACTGTTGATCTCCTGCAGTTCAATGCCTCAACCCAGTGAAAATAACATGCAAATTATAACTAGCAAATATTTGTATTCTTAAGATAGTGGCATTTGGATAAAATCCAATTGCCATTCCACAAATGGATCTAAAGGAAGTGGGAAATGTCTTTGGGACTTGTGGTTTCCAGATTATGTTTGGATAGGTAGGAATTTGCTATGCACTTTATGAGCTACAGTAGGAGAAGGTTTCCAGCGATATTGTTTACTTCATAAAATCATCTTTTTAGGAATCCAATGTGTTCACTTATGTACATGTTAAAATATAGGTAATCGAGTCACTATAGATAAGACTGGTTTCCGATTGGGACCATATCTGTCTGTCTGGGTCAAAAGTTCCCCTTTTTTATTGCCATATCCTCTTTTCTTCAGCTGTTGCTGTCCACTAGAACTGAAAAAAGGTGTCTTTAATTGATTTAATAAGAAGCAAGAAACATTCTCAGGTCTAGATAATTTGGCTGTTTAGTGCTGCCTTTCTAGTTGTAGCATTAGCTAACTGATTTTCTTTTGATTTTATGGTGGCAATTTTAGAATGTTCTGGAATTTTAATAATTACCAATTGTTTAAATTTCTGTATGACATTTTATAATTCTGCAACTTGTTTTCTATTCTTTATGCACCACCCTGAGAAAGGTAAGAAGCCTCACTGCTTCCACAATGTTCTAGAGTTTTGAGCTACACCAAAGACATAACTACTATTATGAATATTTGCTAGTTAGTACAATTAATTTAGCTTGTTGGGAAGATCTTATTATGGTAAATAAGAACGTTCAATTGTGTTCATCATGGAAATTATCATATATCCAGCTTGATAACATCCTTATTCATCTTTCAAAGATGAATTTATTAACCAAAATAAGTCAGCATAATACATATTTTTCTGTAAACCATTCCTAAGAACAAGAAGGTGGTAAGTAAGCAAAAAGTAATCATGGATGTCTTTATCCTGTAAAGAAGATAGCAAAATTGCTGGATTAAGACTGTTACATTGAGTTAAAGTAATATTAGGTACAAAAGGCAAGACCCAATTGATTGATAGAAGTATTAAATATTATGAGAAGTCAGTGGAGATTCAACAGAATGAGGGACATAAACAAAAGAGAGCTCATAACTATCTTTTCTGTTTATTTGCATAACATGTCTATAGCAAAGATGGATGTCATACAGGGAGGGAGCTCTTTAGCTATTTAGTCTAATTGTTGACTATAATGTTCTGTAGGTAAATGATGATCTCTATGTTTTTGAGTTAAAAATTCCAAAGTGATTCCCTTATTTTTATGTTTAAAAATTAGTTTATAATTAAGATGTCCCACAGTGGAAACTTTAGTTAGTTCTGGAGAGATTTTATAGCTTGTTTCCCCTCTGGGTTTCACTGAATTGGATTAGGTCAATTTGATTTTAATAGGACATACAGAGGCTGGGCCATTAATGAAAAACTTGGAACCCAATTGTGTCAATATCAAGTCAAACCCAGGAATCCTCTGAGCTGCTTTCTTGCTTTTAGAAGAGAAAAAGATAGAATTCCTCTGGTTCTGTATTCATCAGAAGCCTGTCTTTAGACAAGAGATGGTCAAGGTATTTTACTTGAGGTAAGCAAGACTGAAGCTTATCTTTTAAGACCTTATGTCCTTTTATAGCTAGTTGTTAAATAGGTAAATTGTGTCCTTTGGGGCTCTAGTAATGTCCTATAGCATAAAAGTAAATCATCCATGTATTGTATTAGAGTGGAATCTCTAGAAAATTTAACATTATTTACATCAGCTTTTAATACCTGGGAGAAATAGGTGGGACTCTGTATATCCCTGGGGGATTATATTAAAAATAAATTGGCAATCTTCCCAGGTGAAGACAAAGAGATATTGACTATCTTCTTCATCTGGAATGCTAAAAAAGGCACTACATAAATTTACTACTGAAAAATATTGGCAGTCTACAGGAATGGCTAATAAAATATGTGAATTTGGAACCAGAGGGTGTCTAGGAATAACTATCTTATTTATAGCTCTGAGATCCTGTAAAAATCTTCAAATTTTCCCTCTTGATTTCTTTACTGGAAGGATGGGATAATTACAGGGGCCTGTATATGAAATTATAAATCATTTTTAAATGATTTTGTGTAATGGTCTTAATTCCATGTAGTGCATCAAGTCTTAAAGAACATTACCAAATATTAGGCAGAAGCACAGTATTATCAATAGTTATTTTAATGGAGATGACTGACTTGTTCTTGCCAATATCTGTCCTGGAAAGCGCCCAAAGTTGCACTGGAACGTTCTGCAACATTTAGTCTCAAGGTTATTTTCTTCTTGTGGAAATTTCTTTAAAATTATTATTTTCCCAACCGGTTCAATATATGATTCACTGAGTTCTAAATATGTTTTATCCTTCCAGGAAAAGGGTTTGTATGTTTGTGTCATGAGTTTTAAGAAAATCTCTCCCTTCCAGGTGAATTGGGGGCAATTTGAGCATTAAAAATATATGTTGCTCCATAATATTCCCTAGTTGGAAGGAGATTTAAAAACAGTCATTAAGTGATTAAATATCTCTACCATTTGAACAGAAACTTTACTTAGAGGGAGAAGTCAATTTGTTTGGGTAAGGTTAAGAACAGATATAGTAGCCCCAGTGTCTACAAAGGCCTTAGTAATTTCCCCTTTTATGGTAGTTTTAATTTCTCCTGAACTATTAGAAGAAGAGAAAACACCCTCTCATAGTCCTTGGAGCACCCATATTTGCTCCTGCTTCTTTTCTCTTTCTAAATTGCATTTCAATTTCTTATAATCCTTCTTAAGGTGAACAGACTCCTCTATAGGAGTTTCCCAGCAAAACTTGTTTAATAATTCTGGTGCTTTGCTTCTAGAAACCAGCAGGTATATTAATTCGAATGGGTCAGAACAGCAAGGACCACATGTTCTAACAGTTAAATAAATTTTTTTGTGAACCCATCAGGGTCTCAGACAAAATTGGGGAAATCTTTAGGTAGATTCCTTAATTCTGTTCTTGTTCCAGGAATATATTCAATATATAATCACCAGTTTCCCTCTTCTTGACACTGGCTTTCCCCTGAAGGGAGCTGCTAGAATTCTTGGATCATCTTTGCCTGAATTTCTGTTCTTATTTTTTTCTTGGGTAAATAGGGAGTGGTAATGGAGGAGATATAGAGGAGTTAGAGGGCGAAGAAAGAAATGAGATGGAGGGCAAGTCCAGGCAAGGAAGCTCAGAGAGAAAAGGATAGAGTAGAAGAGCTATGGAAAGGGAAAAAATGGGTGTTGGTGTTTATTAGCTTCAGACGCTTTCTTTAGTTCAGAGGCAGTCTGTAAAATTTCTTATTAACTATTTTTATTAAAAAAGAATTTATCTGTACTCCCCCAGAAATTTCAAATTTCTAATAAAGATAAGCTTCCCATTCATTTAGTTTAATTTTAGAGCTGGCTTTTTTTTTCTAATTTTGCATGCAAAAAGTAATTAGGTGTCAAAAGAGTTCCATTTTGGTCCTCATGTGTTGATATCATTTCTAGTTACATCCTCACATTTCTGTAAGTACTTGCAAGTCTCCCCACTTAATGTATATCTGCAGGAGTATTAGTGGGAACTAGGGCTGTAAGTTTTTGGCCTTGGAAATCATTAACACAATTTCTTATGTTAATTTTAGTTTTCTTTGGATGTATAAAGAATCTGAACAAATTTCTGGGATATTGTGTGATGGGTTGAAGTGTGCTATTTATGGGTTGATTCTAAGGAGCTGTCACCTTCCAGGTTGCAGGAAGCCCTCTTACATGTCTCAGTTTCTCTCTCCAGCTATCTAATACAGCCACAAAGACTTGGAAGTAGGTCTAGGTAACCAACCTTTATGTGTATGTCCCTGGATGAGTCAATTATTTAATTACAGTTGAGTTAGAATTTTCTGTGGGGCTTTTGCCATCATAGTGGACACCCCGACACCTCAACAAAGAATTTTAGTCACCTAAGAATACCTGACATCTGAGCTGGAGAGAGGAAGTGCCCCTTATCTTCAGAGCAGAAGAAGCTCAGGCTCTCATGTATCCAGAAAAAGGCTTTGTTCATGCTCTTAGGAAGCAATACCAACTGAGAGTCAAAGTTAAAAACCAGCAGCCCATTTTTCTCCTATCCTGAGGTCTCTCAACCTTTAACCTTTAGCATCCCTTTGAAGATTAAAAAAAAAAAACAGCTCAAATAAATTCAAGCCTTTTACCTTAAAACAGGGATGTCAGGAATTCTGAGAAAAACTCACCCAAGCTTACCTGATGCAAAGCGAGAAGCCGGTAGGGCCCAATGGGCCTCTGACAGTACCTAGCATTTGTCCAGGTCTGTAAGATGGGTCCTGCACGGGCTTCTCTGGAGTCCTTCCACTTATGCCCAATAAATGTCAATGTAAGAAATGTTTAAACCTGTAGAAAATTTTTATAAATTTATTTGAGCCAAACTGATGATAATTGCCAGGAAGCAAAATCTCAACAGATTGAGAAAATGATAATGGCAGTTTTGAGACTTACTTTATACATTATGATTAAAGAAGGAGGCATGAGGTTTTACGTAAAACTTATTAGTGATAGATTAGGGAGGTGGGAGAAAACAAAGCAGAGAAATCTCTGGGATTGGATAAAAAGTAAAATGAATAGACACATAAATCTTTTATATTTGTGGCTATAGGACAGCTAGCAGTTAACAATGAACAAAATAACAGTGACAATGAGGGGTTTTGTGGTCTTTGCTCTGGCGCAATGAGGGGTCCAAAAGAAGAAAAAAGAAAATCACCCTGACATTCTAAGGGTATGTTATAGTAGATACAAAAGACAATATATAAGCTCAGTTAAGGTAAAGATCTACCTTTGTTGGGAAGATATGGGCCTAGGACTGGACTATCTGCCATGGCTCAGTTTTAGTTAGAAAGCTTTTATTTCAGACCATTCTATGTGGTTACCTTAGGTCTCCATGCAGGCCTCTGCTGAGCATGTCAGGTTTACTATGTGGCCCCCTTTTTTGTTCACAGGCTCTAACAGTGTGTTTGATTTGTGAACTGAAACACAAACCAACATTTCTGGGGGGTCTGTTGGGAGGTCAATAAAACCAGAATTTGGGGGATACAGCTAAAGCAGTGCTAGAAGCGAATTTGTAGCTTGAAATGTAGACTACAGTAACTGAAGGTGAGGTGCCAACATCTGCCTGATATTGTAGAGAAAATATGTAAGGGCTACGTGAATTTGAAATGCTGGAGTGAATTTACTATGAAAGACCAGCTTATCTACCCCATAACCATGTTTCGCAGGAGGGTGCAGAATGTACTCCATCTTTCAGGCCTTCAAAGGTACATTGGTGAGGGAAACACTGTCATTCTTGAAGTGGTTTATAGTGGCCATTCTTTTGGCCAGGAATGATAATGAAAAATGCTACTATTGAAATGGGTTCTCTGAATTCAGTGAGGATCATGGTAACTCATAGTAGCTGGGCCAAATCGTTTTACTTAAGCATTAAAGACTCTATGTACAAATATATTAAACCAAACATGTCAAAAAATGGTGAACATAGAGTAACTATATATATTTATATTTACATAAAATGTAAACAGACTAAATAGGCAAATAAAGGGGAATTTGTCAATTTAGATAAAAAGGCAAGGTCCTCCAGTTACATATTTTCAACAGAAGACACAGTGTAATTACAAAGACCAGAAAATTTCAATATAATTGATGGAAAAGCATAAATCAGAATAAAATTGCAAGCATAATAAAATTGGAATGGTTAGATAATATTAAATAAAATAAACAATAAGAGCATCAGTACTTCCAGCCTTAAAGGAGACATTACATAATGATACAAGTGTCAGGCTTCAAAATGCATCAGGCAAAACTAGCAAAACAGAAGAGAGAAACAGGCTAACCTACAGTTATTATTGTTGATATTAACTCATCTTAATAGCAAGACTAAGAACAATGTTGAACTAAATGATATTTATAAAACATTACACAAACCAATTGTAGAATAGATATCTTTAATGTGCATATGGAGATTTTAAAAGGAAAGCCACATAGTGGTGATTAAAGATTGAGTACTTCTCAATAATTTTTACTTTAAAATCTTACAATTTCTTATCATAAAAGAATGAAATTAAAAACAAATATCAATAAGAAATCTAGGAAGCACCATATATTTTGTAATTTATCTTACTCTTAGAAATAAAATGAATTTAAAAAGAAATCACAAGAAAATTTAAAAAATATTTTGAACTAAAAATTAAAATACAGCATAGCAAAATTTATGGGATGAAACTAAAGTAGTGGTAGAGGAGAATTTGTAACTTCAAATGCTCACACAGGAAAATAAGAAAGGTTTTAAATCAGTTTTCCACTTAATCTAGAATAAGTTTCCACTTAAAATCTAGAAAGAAGAAGCAAATTAACCATAAAATATA
>PVKM010046659.1:0-11647 GCA_004027735.1 Carollia perspicillata
TCCTGGTCTTCGACACATGCTTTAACCCCCTTGCCTCCTCATCTGCCTCCCAACTCACTGCAGGATTAAATTGGGAAGTGGTCACTTGTCCTGGGGCTAGAAATAGTCTGCAATCACCTCTTCCTTTGAGAAGTATATTAGTAACACTTCTAACTTCCTCCAGAAGGAATGCAAGGGTCTGTTCTAGTCTTGAAACATGCGCAAGCTGATTCAGCCTCCAAGAGGCAGAGCTGAAACTAGAAATGATTCAGGGCTATAAGTCAACTTCTATTACCTCCCACCGCAGGGATCTTTTTCTAAGATCTCTACTGAGTTCATCAAGACCAAGCAGCACCTAAATATTTTTAGCACATAAACCGCTGTGAATTGGGGTTATCCAAGATATATGACTAATATCAGGATTTGTGCTCTGACAGTGCATTCAAGTACATCCAGTAAAAAATACTGGCAATAGGAAGCCTTTTATTTGAAAGGATTGATTTTTCTCGCATGCTGCCGAATCAGCTTGTCCAAATAGAATGGATGACCTTTATTTTTAAATTTCAAATATTTGCAAAACATTTAGGAGAGTAAAAATAGGAAATGACGGATTTGAGGACTGACAAATGCTACTGTCCTGGCCTTCTGGGAGTCCATAATACATCCACAAGTCTTTTCGTTGGATGCAACGTGGGTAAGCGGTAAATGTCTGGCTGTTGGCCACGCTGGCACCGAGTCCAGGTCTATGCAAGAAGCTCACACGCCAGCCTTCAGTTTTCCCTTTTGAGCTCTGTGTCCTTGGGCGAGTTTCCATATCTGCACTCAGAGATTTTGTCTGGACCAGTGTGAAAGAACTTTCTAAATCCTAAAGACAATTGATATTATACAAACATTAGCTATTGTGAACGAAACACAACTAACACTTGTAAGGAAATTAGTAACAGATTTAAAAATACTGAAGATGAGAGAGCCTTATAAGAAAGAAACGACTTACCCAAGCGAGGATTGTTGTCAGGAGAAGGGGTAAAGCGTCGTCCTTGAACATTAGAGTGTTGATGAGCGTTCTGAACTGACCTGGTAGTAAACCTAGTCTGTATTAAACTCTTGGGTGCAGAGGGGAAACAGACGCGTGAGACTCAGGCCACACAGTGAGGTAGTGTCGGGCTGGGCCAAGAGCCCCGGCCTGCGTTCTTTGTGTCGAGCTCACTTGGTCTGTGCTTGCGTTGCCTTTCTCCGTGTTTCCAGTTGCGAGCACCCTGTATTTCTGCCCTGGTTTCCCTTAGTCTGTAAATCCAGCTCACTTCCACTTTTCCCCTCCCAGTTCTATTCTTGCTCTTCCCTTTGCCATCCCAAAATTGCTATCCAGCCAGGCCTTGAGGCACACACTATTGATTCTCATTCCTTCTTTTCCTCCGCATTTTCTAGTTTCTTCTCACCAGAAATTGTTGATCTTTCAAAAGTAGAACCATAATACTAACCACCTACCCTCTCTCTAAGTAGGCTAAGGAGCTTTGTAGGTGGCTAAATCCAGCAACGTGTGTAAGACCTGCACCCTCCTTTGGTATGGAGGGGCAGCATTTGACAAGTGAAGGGAAAATCCATTCATTAAAAGGGTGTTATGCTGTATAAGCTTTCAAGGTTTTCCTCCAAGACCTTCACCTTGGGTGGTGTCCGCTAAGCACCTGATTGTGATAGATAAGTAACTTTAATTGTACTGTGGACTGTGGATAATTTAAAAAGCATGTGTTTATATGTATTACTCATTTATGATTTCACTTATATAATAAATAGTTATTGAACTCCTACTATGTGCCAGGCCTGGGGCTGGATACTGGAAATATAGTGATTTAAGGGCAGATACCATCTGCATAGTACTTACGGTTTATCTGGATATCAGATATTAAATAACTACAATAGGTGTGGTGACTGTCTTGAGAGGGGCAGACAGGATGCGCAGGGGACAGGGCAGGAGGACCTAAGTCAACCTAGGCCTCGCGAAAGGCCTTTGTGAGGCAGTGCCCGACGGAGGCACAGGAGATGCTGAGGTGGGAGGTCAGCACGGGAGAGATGCAGTGAGGCTCATCTGAGGGCCTGAAGAAGGGCCTGTGTGTCTGAAGGACCGAGTGGGAGCAGGAGAGAGCTCCCAGGGGAGGGGAAGAGGCAGGCAGGATCAGATCAAGCAGGGCCTTGGGGTCCACGCCCAAAAGTTTGGGCTCTTGTAAGGAGAGGGGGGAGCCACTAAAGTGGTTTTTAAGCTGGGGAGAGACATGGTCAAATTTGCCTTTTGGAACACTGATTCTGGCTACAGTTGAAGGGAATGTTTGGAGACAATTGGAGACAAGAAGCGGGGCTGGCAGTCCTCCAGAATAATGAGGCTCTCAGCTAGGGTGGAAGTGGGAAGCCCTGGGTAGAGTTGGGCATGTACAAATGGTAAAACCAACATGGTGGGGGTGTCTGTGTGGAGTAAGGGAGTGGGAGGAACTGAGAATGATGGTGTGTGGCACAGTTGTCTGATGGACTGGCAGACACACGCAGGTGATAAGCTCGTGGAAAGCATATTAAACTGACCTGCACATGTGTGGGAGGTGGGAGCAGGAAGGTGCACAATTCATCTGCAGCTTGTAGGCCAAGTCTCACCTGCAGATGAATTTGGCCAGCATTTATTTATTTAGTATTTTAGATGTAATCATTTTTATTAACCTGTCAGTGTTACACTATATACCTGTATATGATATCTAGTTGTCTTCTTAGCTTTAAAATTATTTTAGGACACACACATTTTGGCTATCCCTTTCAAGATGTATGAAGTTCTCTCATTATTGTTTTGTTTTGTTTTGTTTCATTGGCATAGCAGGCACACACAGAAAAGTGTATATGATGTAAGTATCTATACAGCTTATTGAATTTTCACAAAGGTAAGTTCACATCTGTTTAACCATCGCCCAGATCACACAACACTCCCAGAACCCCCCAAATCTCCCTTGTGTATCTTCCAGGCACTGCCTCCACTACCCTGCCTTATAGAACCTTAGATTAATTTTTACCAGTTTTTAAATTTTATGTAAATGGAATCATACAGCATGTAATCTTTTGTGTTGTCTCATCCTTTTAAGTGATTGCTTGTTATTTCATCGTATGGACATATGATTTATTTTTTTATTTTTAAAAATACTTTATTTATTTATTTTTAGAGAGGAGAAGGGAGGGAGAAAGAGAGGGAGAGAAACATTGATCAGTTGCTTCTCACATGTCCCCACCTGGGGACATGACCAGCAACCCAGGCATATGTCCTGACCAGGAATCGAACCAGTGAGCTTTTGGTTTGCAGGCTGGTGCTCAATCCACTGAACCACAGCAGCCAGGGCTAGACATATGATTTATTTAACCAATCTCCTGCAGGTGGTATTTAGGTTGTATTCCATCATTTGCTGTCACAAACAATGCTACAGTAAATTCTTCATAAATAACCTCAAAATAGTGCCAATATTTCAAAGACTTTTTTTTTTAGCTGCAAGTAACATAAGAACCAAATAAAGGCTGCCTAAACAGCAGAGACATTTGTTATCTTACTTAGAAGGCGGGAAATAGCAGCTCTAGCGCTGGTTAAGGTAAAGGCCCAGTGCCTTTGCTGTGTCCTGGCTCCTCCCCTCTTTTTCCTCTGGCTTTATCCTCAAGGCTGCCCCCCTCCCCCTCCCCACCCCACTGCCACGGTCCAGTGATAGTTGTTGTTTGTGGTCCTTGTCCTGTGAGATTTCTGTTCAAGTATATATTTGCCCATTTTTATATTGGATCGTTTTTGTAGACCTTAATTCTTTAAGCTGTTGTATTTCTGACTTCTTTAACTTTCCAGCCTGCATGGGCTCTCTAGTCACTTTCTTGTCATTGGGTCACATCTGTTCCACCTTAAACTCTGTGGCTGTTTTAATCAGACCAGTGTCCTTTTTCTGTTTCACCTACATTTTAATGTCCTTAATTTACTCTTATTCTTGGTTTCACCTTCCTTTCCTGTCTTCTTTTACTGTCTCTGAGCGATGCACTTGTACATTTTTTTAAAATGCCAAGCAAAATCTTTCTCTCTGAGCAGACATAATACTATATGCTTAGAATATGATAATATAATCAAATAGCCCAATAAATTCATTTCATGTCTGCTTACTGATTCAGAATCAGAGCATATAAAAGTAGATAGAACACAAGAAATACCATACTTTTCTATAGTCAAAATACATTTTTTGTGGTTTTCTTCTCAGTGTGTTAGTTATCGATAATTGTATTTATGTCAATGTTTTTCTTCGAACATTTTGATGTGGAAAATTTCAAACACAACAGAAAAGTTGAAGGAATTATACTTAGAACACCTGAGGAGCCACAGACTAGGTCCTGTATCTGACATTTTGCTAAGGTTGCTTTATCACGTGTTTACCATTTAGCCATCATCGATTTATCTCACTTTTTAATGCACTTCAAAGTTGCAGACGTGGGCCATCTCATTCCTAAATGCATCCACACGCATCATTAACTAGAATTCAAGGCTTGTTCAGATTTTTTTTGAACTGACACTTACATGCAGTGAAATACACAGACCTGAAGAGTAGTATTAGACGAGTTTTG
Source organism: Carollia perspicillata (assembly GCA_004027735.1). Taxonomy (NCBI): domain Eukaryota; kingdom Metazoa; phylum Chordata; class Mammalia; order Chiroptera; family Phyllostomidae; genus Carollia; species Carollia perspicillata. Next base: position 4,591 of record PVKM010046659.1, read on the forward strand.
AATGTCAGTAGCTTTCAGTTCCTGGTAACATCATGAATTACCAATTCTTTGATTTATTCTCCGGCATACCCATGCAAGTCCAGGCAGTAAAAGGTCAATGTCATTGTAGCCACAGACCACTTCCTTTGCGTAGGTTATTCTCCCTCAGGCTCCGGAGCTGAGTCCTTGTGCCTCAGCTGATCCTCTCCTGGGTGAAGCTCCGTATCGCCCTTCACCCCCATGTGGGTCTAGGGGACTGGAGCGGGTCGGCGCTGTGGAGCAGACATTACGAACCCCAGGGTCAATGGCATGATTTGTTGATAGTGGGGTGGGGGTTTAGGGGTGTGGGGGAAAGAACCGGGCTACAGGAATGGTGTCCAGGAGAGAAGACAGTGTGTGAGCATGGGTTCTGGACCTTAGAAGTCTTGGATATTTGGAGCACGGACATGGGAGGGGAGTCGTCAGGATGAAGGAGAAGGGACAGGAAAGGAAGGAAAATTGGTGGGAGCTGCTCCGCACAGTGATTAGAGGAACACACGTAGGGCCAGACTGCCTACGTTCACCTCCCTGTGCCTCCGTTTATCAGCGGTACATTTGTTGGCTTTTTGTTGTTGCTGTTATTTTTCTTTGTGTTTTTAGCTGTCCATTTGTTTTCCCTGAACTCTCTGTCTCAATTTCCTCATCTACAAAATGGGGATAATAATAGTACCTACCCCATTAGATTTCGTGCAAGGTACATGTGAAATCGTGTCAATGAGAATAAATACTCTTTTTCCTGTCTGGTGGGTGGCGAATGTTTGCTGACTGCACGTATGGGTGGCCGCTTGGTTTAGCCTGGGGGCCCGTCCTAGACATGTACAAGTTAGAGGCAGGAAGGCCTCTTCTCTCGCTGTGGTCCCCCATCCTCCCCACTCTCCCATCTGCCTGCTGCGGCAGAGACATTGATTGCTCTGATAGGGCACAGAACCACTCATTTTGCAAAAGGGTATTTAAGTTGCAGTGGCAGAGTTCCCAGTGTAAGTGGGTTTCTTTTAATGTGCAGATGTCCATCTCCGATCTTTTTTCATTTTGGTAAGGGACGGTAGAGAGAACTGAGGCTAACGGTGAGAAAAACTGAAGCCACCGGGGTGGTGGGATGAGCAAAAGGAATAGACGGGCACAACCAAAACAGAGTTTGCTGAATGTTTATTTTTCTTTTTAAAGCAAGCAGTGTTTTTATACACAGAGGACTTCATTTTTGCACAGCGAAAATATTCTGTACTGTGAAGTAATAAATAAGAAACCACAGGGAAGTGGGTTCAGGACAAACAATAGAGCTGAGATTCTGGTTTTATTTTTTGTTTGTTTTTTACCGTTGACTAATCACATACGTGTATTCTTAGACTTCATCCGCTCACACCTGGTACACACCCATACAAAGTCCTTCCTGCATTTGTGTTTAATGCTGCTGTCACGATGCCCCAAGGGGTGAGAGGGAATGGGAGAACGTTTGGCTTCACTGTTAGGCCATATCACAAGTCTCACTTCCAGGAGGATTTTGTGTGAAACTTGAGAGGGTGGCATAGTTTTCAAGTTGGAGAGGTGGGTACCACGTTTAAAAATGCTTGGGAATCCTGCCTACAGGCCGAAGGCTCTCAGTTTGGAACTCCCTCGGGTGGAAAGCCAAGCTCACGGCCATTCCATTATTGATCTAGTCTTTGCTTCCAGGTGGCTATTGCTGTGTACACAAAGGTTTGCCTTTGACGCCCTCTCTCAGGCTCTTTCCCAACAGTCGCTGCAGTCTTCTTAGCAAATCGATCTGTTAGCTTGAGCTCGATTATCAGTTTGCTCTTATCATAATCACCCCAACAGCTGCTATAAAAATACACTTTTACAATAGGCATTGTTATGACCTGGCTCCGAGGGTCTCACATGTGTTTTCTGGCATCCGAGAGAAGCCCTGGGCAGGCTGCATGGACAGGGAGTTGGACTGTTCCCTGCAGAACACGCACACGCTGTGGGAACCGTAGTCGGAAGTGCCTCTGGACAACCACCCCGTGCCCCATGCAGACTGTCGTCATTCATACCAGCTCATGGCTCTGCCTACTATGTCGTCTTAAAGGCAGGGCCTCTTTTATTTGAAACAGACAACATGTGGGTGCAGCAAAATTAGATACTGAAGGTCATCTCACATTGCAAATCCACTTTAAAAAGAGGACACAATTGGGTTAGTCTGGAGTTTTTCAAAGCAGGGCTTCTCCTTGGAGGTAGGCCAGAGTTTGCCCTCTAAAATCAGGTTCCCTTCCCTGCAAATTTCAAACGGAGGCTGCATCAAATTACTATTTTCAATAAAGTTGAGGATTAAGATTCTTCCAGTGAGTGATTTTTGCGTTCCTGCCGTGTGCAGGGCTCCCTGCTAACTCGGCGCCCACAGGGTGCTGGCCTTGCAGAAGGGGCAGGCAGGGCAGCCTGGAACTGAATACACCGCAGTCTGGTCAGCGCATCCACTCTGACCTGGAGATGGGGGCGGCGGGGGCTGCAGGGAAGGGCTGACGATTGCCCTGGGCTTTTGACGAGGAGCAGGACTTTCAGGAATTCAGCACCAGGAAAGCAGGGACAGCTAATCTCTGCTTCTCAGGTTCTGGGGCCCTGAGGTAGGAAGAAGGCAAGGATGGGGGTGGCCCCACAGCTGGGAGCTGGGATTAACTGGGAGCATCTTCCCTCACAGGTCTGGACGTTGATCCTGGCTATTGGATGGTACCTCAGCTGGGGCTGTCAGCAGAAATACCTAACGAAGGCCTCTCTGTGTGGCCTGGTCTTTTTTTTTTTTTTTTTTACAGAGTGGGGACCTCAGAATGGTCAGATTGTTAAAAAATATATTTTACTTATTGATCTGAGAGGAAGAGAGAAAAGGAAAGAGAATGCATCGCCTTGTTTTTGATGCATTCATTGGTCGATTCGTGTATGTGCCCTGACCAAGGATCCAACCTGCAACCTTGGGGTACGGGAAAGATGCTCTAACCAACTGAGCTACCCAGCCAGGGCAGAATGGTCAGATTTCTAACTTGGCCGCTCAGGGCTCCAAAAGTGAGAGTTCACAGAAAACCAGGCAGAGGCCGCTTAGCATCTTTGGAGCTGGCTTCGGAAGTTACATGCTATCACTCCCACCACGTGCCATCGGTTACAGAAGCGGCACTAAGGTTAACTAGCCTGTCCCATAGGAAGGGGCATAGACCTTCACCTCTTTATGGGAGGGAGGCTGTGGCTGTTTAAAAAATTGTCACAGGCGTGCTGACAAAGCATGAGAGCACGTGGGTGTTTCCAGCTGTTGGAACTTCGGGGTTGGGGGGTGGAAAGACTGGGCCACAGTGTGGAAAATGTGGGCTGCCTTTTGGCAGTCACCATATCTTCAAGCCACACACACATCACAGAGAAAACAAAGCTGTGTTTTTGTATAAGTCCATCTACTTTTCCTTCTGGGAACTTCCCTCTGGGTGTGAGCACTTAATCTCGGTTCCGGTAATCACTGCCAGTCTTGGCTGCAGAGCTCAGCCCTCCCTCCTCCTTTCTCTGGGCACAGGCAGTGGGGAGGGAGCTGGTTCCGGGCGAATTTCTGTCCAAGCTGACATCTGCCAAGTGGCCGCCCTGCTTTTGTCCTGGGTCGGTGGCTGAGCAGGGTGCCGCCGTGCGGTTCCTGGCTGCACAGCTTCTTGACTCTGGCTCTGTTTCAGCTAAAGCTGCAGCCTTTACAGGGACCCGGGGACAGCTGGCTGCTCCCCCGCACCTCTGCGGGGCTCCAGGGAGCTCTGTGAGCCTGTTGGCATCCTTCTCCCTCCACCTACTATGGTTCGCTCTGTGCCAGGCCAGCTACAGAGTCATTTATAAAGCCTGGGACCTTGGAGGGGGGTGACAGCCAGGCTCCTTCTGCTCAGGAACCTCCAAATCTGTCTCACCTCTCTCTCACTCCTTTTTGCCCTTGAAAATCAGGCCCTCCCTCCCCGAAAATGACAAGGCTGCATTGCTATTTCAAGTAAAGTGGAGAAATAAAGTGCTTGCAGCAAATAATCTTATCACTGTCCCTCACCCCTTTTCCACACCTGGCACAGGATTCCTTAAGATCTAACCCAACATTGAACCCCAGAGGCTGGGGGCGTGGATCTGGCCACCCCCTTTTAAATCCTTTGGTGTGTATGCCAGAGGGGACCTCCCTTTTGGAAACTCAAAGACAAGATTGGACTCTCTCTCTCTTTTTTTACATTTTTTTTTTAGTTTATTTTTTTCTTATTTTAATTGTTATTCAAGTACAGTTTTCTGTCTTTTACTCACGTCCCAGTCCACCCCCCCCCAGTGCTCCTCACCTCCCTCCCATTTCCACCCCCCTTAGTTTTTGTCCATGTGTCCTTTATACTTGTTCCTATAATCCCTTCCCTTTTTCCCCTGAAATTCCCTCCCTCTCCCCTCTGGTTACTGTCATCCCATTTTCTATTTCAATGTCTTTGGCTATATTTTGCTTGCTTGTTTGTTTTGTTGCTTAGGTTCCTGTTAAAGGTGAGATCATATGGTATTTGTCTTTTACTGCCTGGCTTATTTCACTCAGCATAATGCTTTCCAGTTCCATCCATGCTGTTGCATAGGGTAGGAGCTCCTTCTTTCTTTCTGCCACATAGAATTCCATTGTATATATGTACCATAGTTTTTTGATCCATTCATTTACTGATGGGCACCTAGGTTGCTTCTAACACTTGGCTATTGTAAATTGTGCTGTTATGAACATTGGGGTGCATAGGTTCTTTTGGAATGGTGTTTCAGCATTCTTGGGATATAATCCTAGCAGTGCAATTGCTGGGTCAAAAGGCAGTTCCATTTTTAGTTTTCTGAGAAAATTCCATACTGTTTTCCATAGTGGTTGTACCAGTCTGCAATCCTACCAACAGTGAACTAGGGTTCCCTTTTCTCCACAACCTCTCCAACACTTGTTGTTTGTTGCTTTGTTTATGATGGCCATTCTGACCGGTGTAAAGTGATATCTCATTGTGGTTTTAATTTGCATTTCTCTGATTGCTAGTGATATTGAGCATCTTTTCATATGTCTCTGAATCCTCTGTATGTCCTCCTTGGAGAAATGCCTGAAGATTGGACTCTCTTGAACCACCTTCCTCAGAAGGGCCAGTAGCTCCTTGGTCTGGAGAAGGTCTGTGTAGTGGGAATGGATAGGGCCAGAAACAATCGCCTCATGTATTGAAACAAGTATAGTTCCAAACCTGCGAGACCCACAGAGATGCACCTGACACCTTCCTCCAGGGCGGCACTGGCTGCCCGGCTCTGAGAAGTGCGCTCCTCTGATGTCTTCTGGCCTCCAGCTTCTTCAGAATCTGCCTTGGCTTTCTTTTTATTTGACTGGTAAAATAGACATAAAACTTGTCATCAGTGATATTTGGCACATTCGCAGTTTTGGGCGACCTTTACCCCTGTTTAGTTCCAGAACGTATTCATCGCCACAGGAGGAAATCCGTACCCATTATCAGTCAGTCCCGCTTTGCCCCCACCCCCTCGACGCCTCTGATTAACTTTCTCTGTGGATTCACCTGCTCTGGACAGTTCACGTACATCGGATAGATGGCCTTGTGTGCCTGGCTTCTTTGACTGAGCATAAGGCTGTTCGAAGCCCATGCACGTGTCCGCACTTCTGCGGGTTTGGACCTGGTGGCGCTGCTCCTTGCCGTGGTTTCCTCCCAGATGCAGGCAGCTCCCTCCTGTGCATGCGGAATGGGTGTGGAATGAGCGCTTCGCCGGAGGCTCAGGAGCCCCTAACACGGGTGGAGGGAACTCCCTAAGTGCATCTCCCTGATCCCTGGTACGTCCCTCCACATGTTTTAGAGACTTCATAAAAATGTTTCTGCTCTTATGTAAATATTTTCCCAGCAGTGTTTCGTCTCTGAGTCCTCAGGACAACGTCTGTCTCCTGTTTGCTCAGCCCAGTCTCCTGGGGAGCCGGAAGTTTCCATTCTCTCTGTCAGGTGGGGTGCATGGGCGAGCCTTTCTTACAGCATTTACTGGTCTGTGGGGACTGCCTGAGGGGACGGTCACCTCCCAAGACGCAGTGGCTGTAACAAGTGATGGTAGTTTTGACATGAACAGCGCGGGCAGGTGGGCTGCTGGGAAAGGGGGCACAACTTCGGTTTCGATCCTTTAGGTCAAGCTGGCTTACCTCTGTCCTAGCAGGACTTCTGCTCAGCTGTTCAGTTATGCTTAGTTATCCCCTTAACGAGAGGATAAGTAACCTTCTTCGTGGCCAGCCATGGTTCGGAGAGCTAAGTGGGCATCATTAGAAATGTGTTTTACAGTTCGTGTCCAAACACGTTGCCTTTAGTGGGATGCCTTTTAGACTTTGGTGTGAGGTCTTTATACCTCCCACTGCCTGTGTCTGTCATTCTCTGGAGCAGCATCTTAGTAAGTTGGGAGGGTGCTGGCGGTTTGCCCCGTGTTAGCCTGGGGGCAACCTCGGGATCCGGCATTGGGTTCTGCAGGAATCGGAAAACCTTTGAGGACCTTGGAGCGGAAGTGGGAGGCTGCGTTGGTCGCAGGTCTGTTAGGACATAGGGAGGGAGACCAGTTATGCGGCTACTGCCACCATCTGCATGAGGTACAACGGTGGCCTGTCCAGGGAAGTGCAGCTGGAATGGAAAGGAGTAAATAGTTTCTTATTTTTTCTTATACATTTTTTTATTGTTGTAAGATAAATTCTATATGTGACATAATGAGGTACCTAGAATGATCAAATCCATAGAGACAAGGTTGAGTGGCGGTTACCAGAGGCTGGGGTGGGGGGGAAGAAAATGCTCAGTATTGCCTCAGGGGCACAGAGTTTCAGTTCTGAAAGATGGAAAAGGTTCTGCAGGCGGATGGTGTTAGTACACACAGCCCCAGGGATCAGCCCTGAGTCTGCAAGCCTACCTCCATAGGCAGAGGGCAGGGAACACCAGAGAAAGAGGCTGGCCACACCAGCCTGGAAATTACTGTAGAATTTATCAAAGGAAACTTACATAGGAGGCATGACTCCGGTGTCTGCAAGATGAAATGGGTCCCTGCCACCTGGGGG
>PVKM010046660.1:0-11642 GCA_004027735.1 Carollia perspicillata
TACCTCCCAAAGAATCCATTTCCTTGTCAGTCAAATTGAGAATAATAATACCTTCACCACGTAGAGGATACAATTAATTAACCTGTGTGAAGGCTTTCGACACAGGACCTGACAAGTTGCCAGGATTTTCCCTTTCTCTCCTGCGATTAATCGTGGACCACAAGAAGGTCACAAAGTCTCTTTCCTCTGACTTCTGATACTTGATGGCAACTAAGTAGCATCACTTGCTTCATATTTCATCATGTTCCCTAAACAGTAATTCTTTGTATCTTGGCTTCTGGCACTACACTTTAATAGCTGTTTGTGTCTTGAACAAATTATTTAAACTCTCAAAATGTCTATTTTCTCATCCATCAAACAATCATAATTACAATACCTATGTCATAGAGCTGTGATAGGAGTTAAATGATCAATATACATAGAGACCTAGCAGAGTGCTGGATGTGCTTCCTACTTGCGAGCTGCTTTCAACTTCAGTATTGTTAACAGGATCGAATGCTTCTTAAGGAATTGGGTTTGTCTTTGTAGTGCTATAACATAAGAGCAAAGGCCCCACAATCTTAAGTTCAAACTGAATTCAATCACAGGTATGCTGTGCAAGCTGGGTAACCCTTTCTAGGCCTTCCTTTTCCTGTCTACAAAATGTGGAGGATAGCAGAACCCAGTTCTGAGAGGTCATTGAGATAATCCACTCATTTAGCCTTTAGCACAGTGCCTGGAATAAAGATTGGTTTATCGATAAACTGGTATGTGCCAGGGAATGTATTAAATGTTTTATTTAACATTGTTCTAAGTATTTTATTTCTGTGAACCCCATAACCCTTGGCTACCTTAGTGCTACTGATATAATAATCTTTCAAATATTCACTGAATGAATGAGTGAGTGAATTAGTGAATGCTGAGTTGTAGACCACAGGAATCTTGCCTGTGGAAGCTGGTGTGTCCCAGGTTAACATTCCTCATTCCTCCGTGATGAGTTATGTGTGAGCCACGAGATTCAGCATCTGTAAAAAGCTGGAGGAGATTAGGGAAAGGGGGCCTTTTTATATTGTAGAAATAAACTTAATGACACGGAAAGACATTCCAGATAGTTAATTTATTAACTTTCTGACCTTAAGCAAATTACTTTACTTCTCTGCCTCAGTTTCCTTATCATTAAATGGGAATGCTAATATTGCCTTCCTTATAGAGTTAGCATGAGGATTAAATGAGTTATTATGTGTAAAAATTCTTAGAATCCTACTTAGCCCATGGTAAACATTATATAGACATAAACTGTAATTATTATTACATGAAAAAGACAGTGTCAAGAAAACATGTATATTATTGCTACTTTTTATAAAAACATGTACATAGAGCCCTGGCTGGTGTAGCTCAGTGGATTGAATGAGGGCTGTGAGCCAAGGGGTCGCCGGTTCAATTCCCAGTCAGGGCACATGCCTGGGTTGAGGGCCGGGTCCCCGATGGTGGGTGTGCAAGAGGCAACCACACATTGATATTTCCTTCTCTTTCTCTCTCCCTTTCCCTCTCTCTAAGAATAAGTAAATAAAATCTTTTTAAAAATATTTTTAAAAACATGTACATAGAGAAAATGGTATGAAAGTAAACACTTCGACCTGGATGGTGTGGCTCAGTGGATTGAGCACCGACCTGCAAACCAAAAGGTCACTGGTTCCATTACCAGTCAGGGGACATGCCTGAGTTGTGAGTCAGGTCCCCAGCTGGGGGCGTGTGAGAGGCAACGGATCAATGTATCTCTCACACTTCCATGTTTCTCTCCCTCTCTTTCTTTCTCTCTCCCTTCCCCTCTTTATAAAAATAAATAAAAATAAACTCTTAAAGAAAAAGAAAGTAGAAAATGGAGACAACTGTACTCGAAGAACAAGAAAAAAATAATTAACTAATTAAGAATTAAAAAAGAGAAAATAAATACTTCAAAATGTTGATAGTTATGGCTTGGTACTGGAAATATGCTGTACTCTTTCCGTTTTTGACTATCTTTTTTATGATGGCTGTACCAGTATAGTTCTGGTATAGTTTAAAAATAGTAACTAAAAGCAAACCAGAAGAAGACTGTTGCTCTCCCACTCTGCCCCTGCCCTGATTTTTATCAGTGTGGCTGGCGTAAGAGTGTGAAGGAGGAGTCAGTCTTCTCAATTCCCTTTAAAATGGGATCCCACCTCTTTCAAGGTTGGGAAGCTCCCACACCTGGATGCTCTAAGACAGTGGCCGGTTCTGGGCAGCGAGGGGCGGGGGTGGGGGGTGGGGTGGGGTGGGGGGGTGAGGACGGGCAGCCAAGTGGAGCCAAGGCTGATCTCCGCAGGTAGACAGGACGTGAGTCATTACATTGGCGGGTTTTGTTAAGTTGACTGTAATTGTTTCTGTGTTTCTCCTTGAAGGTGTGAATGTGAAGTGATAGCATTAATTTAAAACAAAACAAATACATCAGAAGATAAGCATCTAAACAAGTGGTTCCCTTTAAAGTATTATTTTGAGAACTCACACACTTATTTACAAATTTTACTATTTGTTCAAGTAATTTTTTATTTTGATGGGGGAGGGGAGTCAAACCTATCAACTTCAAAATCAGTTTGTATGAAATAGTTATCTAGCTCCTAATGTATTAAAATTGTGATACCAAGTGTTTTTTTTGATGTGGTCAAATGGGTATTCTAATGCTTCTAGTGACATTTTAGTGAAAACATATTTGAAAGCAATTTGTAAGTAAATATCTAGAATCATCAAATCCTTATACCCTTTAAATTTTTTTATTATATTTTATTGATTATGCCATTACAGTTCTCCCATTTCCCCCCTTCATTCCCCTCCACCCTGCACACCCCCTCCCACCCACACTCCCCCTCCCTTTAAATTTTTTTAAAATTATTGAATTGAGAGAGAGAGAGGAACATCAATTCATTGCTCCACTTATTCATGCATTCATTGGTTGATTCTTGTATGTGCTCTACCTGGGGATCGAACCCACAACCTTAGTGTATAAGGACAACACTCTATCCAATGAGTGGCCTGGCCAGGACTTGTTTTTTTCCAATCCTTATCCCCTGTGATCCAATCTTCCCCATCTAGTAATCCAGGCTGAAGAAATAAGCTAAAGTATGGACAAATGTACATATTTCATATAATAAAACACTTGAAGTCAATAATACTGTGTTGCATACTTGAAAGTTGCTGAGAGAGTAGCTGTTAAGAGTGCTCATTACTGGAAATAAAAATTTAACTGTATGGTGACAGATATTAACTAGACTTATTGTGGTGATCATTTTGCAATACATACAAACATTGAATCATTGTGTTGAATGACTGAAACTAATATAATGTTATGTTTCAATTGTATCTCAGTTAAAAAAAGAAACTTGAAACAACCTAAATATTCAGCAAAAGAGAATTAGATACTAGTGGTTAAGTAAATTCTGGCACATCTATTAAAATTATTACTATGAGGACTCCATATCAACATGAAAATATGCTTAAGATATATCAAATTAGGTTAACATATTACAAATTATTTGTACACTATTCCCACTTTTTAAAAAGATTTTATTTATTTATTTTTAGAGAGGAGGGAAGGAGAAAGAGAAGGAGAGAAACATCAGTGTGTGGTTGCCTCTCAAGTATCCCCAACTGGGGACCTGGCCTGCAACCCAAGCTTGTGCCCTGACTGGGAATTGAACTGATAACCCTTTGGTTCATAGGCCTGTGCTCAATCCACTGAGTATACCACCCAGTGTTATTTCTATTCTTTCAAAAACAGTATATTAAGCCCTGACCAGTGTGGTTCAGTTGGTGGGGCATCTTTCCACAAAGCAATGGTCACTGGTTCAATTACCAGTCAGGGCATGCGCCTAGGTTGCGAGTTCGGTCCCTGGTCAGTGTGCCTATGAGAGTCAACTCACCAAAGTTTCTCTCTCATATTGATGTTTCTCTCCTCTGTCTCCCCTCCCCTCTCTCTAAAATCAATAAGCATGTCCTTGGATAAGGATTTAAAAAGAAGATTCAACTGCTGTGCTGTACTGCATACTATTTGCATACGTTTATTTGGGGGGCTTATGTCAATGAGGAGGAAGAGAAAAGCCCGGTATCTGTGGCTGATAGTACTTCTACTGCCCAGCCCGGGGGACCTGTGTCTGAGTCCTGGAGAGAGAGGGCTGCAATGTTCTGACATTTCACAGCAGTCAGTCTTGATGTGGGTCAGTTCTCATTCATTGTGCTGGGTACACAGTGGACCCTTTCATCTGGAAACTTATGGGAAATGCCCTAGAATTGTTTTATGATTTCTTCAACCTTTAACACGCTCTTACTGGATTTGTCTTCAGCTGCTGCACTTCCTTGACTGGGCCTCTAATTTTATCTCTTTTTTCCTCCTATTTTCCATGTCTGTGTCTTTTTGCTGTACTTTCTAGGACATTTCCTCAACTTTATCTTCCAATCTTTCTATCGGGGTATTACCTCTGCTTTCATGTTTTTCCATTTCAAATAATTGTTTTCCCTTCTGAATATTCCTTACCATAGTTTTCTCCTATTGTTCCATATATGCAGGTATTTTTTTCTTTTCTTTTAGGAACTTCTCTCTAGTATTTTAAAATTTTGTTTTCTCTTCATTGTCTTAGTTTCTTCCACGTTTCTTCCTTTTGTTTGTTTTGGTCTCTTTTTCTCCTTTTAAAGAAAAGCCTCCTGTCTGGGAATCTGTTTCTTTCTGCTCATGAATAAAAGTTGGGAGCTAAACGCTGATTGGAAGCTCTGTGCGGAAATATGGGGGCCATTGACGTGATGTCACTTGTCTGTGAGCCAATGACTGTAAGGAACCATCAGCTGGGAGACCTCAATGCTATTATCTTTTTTTTTTCCAGTTCTAAAATTTTATGGCTTTCTGGTTTTATCTATATTGTTTTTAAATACAACATTCAAAAACAGAAGAGAGCGGCCCTGGCTGGATAGCTCAGTTGGTTGGAGCGTTGTGATGCGCCAACGTTGTGGGTTTGATCTCTGTCAGGGCACATACAGAAGTCAACCAATGAATGCATCAGTGGGTGGAATGGCAGATCAATGTCTCTCTCCTTTCCTCTCTCTTTATGAAATCAATCAATAAATTTTTTTAAGTAGACACCAGTGATTTTTAAAAATGTAATATATTATTCACTACATTCAACAGAATTTAAGTCAGGAACAGCCAATGGAAGAGATGTATAGAAGGGGGAATACAGAGCTTCCTTGCCCTGTCCAGGGGACCCCACCCTGATAGCACCATCTCAGCACCATTACCGTAGAATTTTCACGTTGGGCTTCATTTTCCCCAAGGAAGAAGACTCATCTGCCCAGAGGGTAAAGGTTAAATACCAACATTCTGGGAGCAAAGTTTGGGAAACATCTACTGATTCCACCACCCCTTTTAAAAAAGATTTTATCTATTTATTATTAGAGAGGGAAAGGAAGGGAAACATCAATGCGTGGTTGCCTCTCATGCGTACCCCACTGGAGACCTGGCCCAGCAACCTAAGCATGTGCCCTGACTGGGAATTGAACCAGCAACCCTTTGATTCACAGGCTGGCACTCAATCCACTGAGCCACACCAGCCAGGGCTCCCCTTCTTTTTTTGTATGATGCCCTTAATTTTTTAAAAACTGATTTTAGAGAGAGGAAAGGAGAGAGAGAGAGAGGAGGTATGGAGAGAGGGCGAAAGACAGAGACATCAATTTGTTGTTCCACTTGTTTACGAATTCATTGGTTGCTTTTTGTGTGGGCCTGACTGGTGGTCGAATCTTGCAAACTTGGTGTAGAGCAAACAATGCTCTAACAAACTGAGCTACCTGGCCAGGGTCGGTGTGATGCCTTTGACTGTACATGGTGGCCCTTACTCCAGAGATTGTCTGTTTTACTCTCTCAAGAGAATAAGCCTCCGTACTTCTGCTGAGGTGAAGGAGGGGCAGTTACCTCGAGGGGACAGTGAGGAAGGGAACTAGTCCCTCAATCTGTCCTTATTAGCTGCTCTTCCTCCCCACTTCCAGGGACACCACTGGTTTGTTCATTCCTGAGCATATCAGACTGTTTCTCAGCTTTCTCCAGTTTCTGGCCTAAGATTCAGTGTTTTTAGGTTTGCCAGGCCCATTGTTACTCATTCATTTGCTTTTCCATCTGCAAAATTCTGTTATGTTTACTGCCCCCTCTCCCTTATGCTTTAAAACAATCTTTTGGCGAAGTTTTAGTGGGATTGGGAGGAGAGGGGGTGAATAGGAAAGTTAGATGCCTGAGAAATCACAGCCATTGTCTTTATCCAGAACCCTTCAGTTGTTTTTTTATGGGGTCTTACGGGATATAGTCCATTACTTACAGGCAAATTACTTGGATTTCTCTGTGCCTCAATTTTCTCATCAGTAAAATCACAGAAATGATGGTGCCTACTTCATGCTATAGTGAGGAGTAAGCAAAATACCATATTTTACTGTTTTGAAGACACACATTTTCTGTACATTTTTCTATCTCTGAAATAAGAATATTTATACAGGTCTAAGAATGTTATAAACATTCAGTGAACAATATTGTAGGCTCCGTGAAATACGGTAGTACACATAATGCACTTGGAAGGGTGCCTGAAACAAGGCGTGCAATAAATGTTGAAGACAGGATTATTATTACTGTGCATACTAAACCATTCTTTTTATTTTAAAGATTTTATTTATTTAGAAAGAAGGAAAGGGAGGGAGAAAGAAAGGGAGAGAAACATTGATGTGAGAGAGAAATATCAATTGGTTGCCTCTGGCACACCCCCAGACCTGGGACCAAACCCGCAACCCAGGCACATGCCCTGATCAAGAATTGAACCAGCGACCCTTCGCTTTGCCAGATGATGCCCAACCAGTTGAGCCACGCCAGGCAGGGCCAAACCATCCTTAATATTCTGAAACCTGCTTATTCTACTTACTATTCTCCATCAACAGATGTAGATCTACCTTACTCTGTTTAAAGTTACATAATATTCTATTGAGTGGATTTACTTTTAATTATTCCTCCATTGGTGGACTTTTTTTTTTCAAAATTTTTTCCTGAAATACCAGTAGTCAATGGCTGGTAATACATTCTTAGACACTAGTTCTGGCATCTTTATTAAGATAAAGATGGAGAAGTGGAACCACTGTATCACACTCGCTATGTGTCTAGTGGGAATTTTCAGAGTGAAAGAGGTATGTGAGTGGTTAATCCTGATTTAGGCAGGCAATATGTATTTACAGAAAGCACACTAGATTTGAAGGCAGGAGACCTAAACACCAGCAGCCAGTGGTGGCTCTGCCATGTATCTTGGGAAATATTGTTTGTTCTTTCACTTATTAAAAAACAGTGCTGAATTCTGCCTGTTCTGTGCCAGGCACAGTGTCACAGGCTAGGAATGAGAGATAAGTAAGACACAGCCCTTGCTCTCCAGAAAGGTACAGTAATTGGTGGGGAGATGGACATGCAAACGGATGTTACCTGCTTACTCCGTTCCTTGGGAAGTTGCTTAACCTCCTGGACATCTGTCTCTCTTTCTGTGAAATAGGTAATAGTTGTCATGAAGATTAAATGAAATAATGTATGAGAGGTGCCCTCATAGTGCCTGGCACATAGAATGCACTCAACAAACGGAAACTATCATTATCGTTTTACTAATAGGATAATTATAAGTATTTATAATTTATAAGTAATTATAATTATTGTTGCTCTGATAGAAGGTCTACCTTTCTGAACTCTTTCTACAGTAGTAAGTGAATTGTTGAGACAATAATAAGTACTAGTATCTTTTCTTGCATTTTTATGTTGAGACAAAGGGTAAATGAGCAGGTGAAAATGCACACACCGTATGTTTGAACGCAACAGTGATCTTCCTGGTCCACGGGTCACAGAGCCAGTTCTGGGCACTTCCTGAGCTACACAGATCTCACTGTGGCCATATCTGAACATCTGGAACGAGGTGCATACCTCCCTGCCCACAGCCACGGGTAACTGTGGAGACAAGATGTTCGTGTTGCCCCGGGCTAATGACTGTCTTCTGTGGGGGACTTGTTTTTCTCCCAGTTTACTAAGCACAGCCTGCACCCCGTCCTTAATGGGGTCATTTATTTGCTTGACACTGACTTTTGTTATATAGTTTCTTTTCTTCCCCACATAAATATAAAACAAAATTTAAAGGATGTGTATCTCGATGCAAAAAAATCTGAGTTTTTGGACTGATTAAATTTAAATATAATTCTAGAGGCAAACTTAAGCAGAATTAAATGATAGAAATAATAATATAAATATTTTGGTTGGACTGTTTTAGGGCTTAACCAGCATCTAATTACTAGATAAAGTGTTGGGATTTTCCCCCTTGTTTCTTTACTTCCCTGGAGGGTTTTTTAAAGCACTGATAATTATTTCTCCTATATGGATGTGCATCTGGCTATGCAGATCATACCACATTTCCCTGGTTTTTACAAGGTAATTCTCCTTGCAGATACAGTGTGGTGCAGTGGGCTAGAGCCCAAGTTTTGGAGTCAGGCTGACCTGGGTTTGAATTCTAGCTCTTCTATTTACTAGCTCTGGGATCTCAGGCACAAATCCCTGAAGTTCAACTTTCTCATCTGTGAAATGGGCAATATTAGTATTGTTAATACTAATACTAGCATTAGTATTATTAGTAATGCTATTATATTAGCATTATAGAATGACCATGGATTAAAAGAATGGGGTTAAAACAGACAACACATGTAAAGTGCTCAGCACAGTCTCCCAGTATATGTTTTTAGTTTTTACTTATGTTCATGATCATGTTTATTTCCATTAAGGTACCTCAGGCAATGCCTGCCACACAGTTGATGCTCAAACCCTGGTAGCTATTACAATAAGTTACCTACAGTTTCTAACTGCCAGGATCATGGCTTTGTCATTTAATTCTTTATTTGTTAGTGATGAAGACAATCTTTAGCCTAGTATTTAGGGACTTGTTTTAGCATCGCTGTAACTCTGACAGTGTCTGGCACCCTTCCTGGCACATAGTAGGCACTACATAGTCGCTACATAGCTGTTGAATCATATTCAGTTGACCCAGACATCTACTCAGACATTAGCACAAGAGCTGTGTCACTAAATAGCTGTCATACCAGATTTGACAGCCAACCATGACATAGACATGCTTCCCCAGTTTGTCAGCCATGATTTCAACTTCCTGCATTGCAGACATTTCGTTTAATACTCCATTCCACTCACGTGACCCGCAGAAGGAAAGGACAAACTAACAGAAATATCTGCTAAGGAGTATCTTAGCAGCTAAGAGAATGAGCTTTGGTCTAGGTATAGACCCAGGCTTATATCTTGGTTACAGCACTGCTAGTTAGTGGGTTAGTTACTTAATCTGCCTGAAATCATAGTTTTCTCATCCACGAAAAGGGTGTATTCATAGCATCTATCTTATCAGGTTATTGTGAAAACAGCCACTTCTTTCAGAAAGCTTCCCTGCTGCCCATGGTAGGCTGGGTTCACTGTTGTACTCTCCCCATGGTACCTGCCAATTACCCGTTGTAATTACTTCAACTATGCACTTCCTTTCTGGACTGTGAACTCCCCCAGGACAGGGATGGTGACCGTCTAACTTACCTCTGTGTCTGCAGTGCCTAACAGTCCCTGGTGCATAGTGTCTTGGATGGACTATATTTGTTAACTGAGTGAAATAGTGAAATAACAGTGCACCTAAACACAGAGACTAAATTTAGCAAGCTCCCAATAAATGGCACATATTATTATTAACAATACAGTAGCAGTGTTGAGTTTATTCACCTTGAGGAAACTAGCACAGTTAGAGGAGCAGGGCAACAAGTTAGAGGTAGGTAGGCAGGTATTGTGAATCTAGCTCCGTATCTCATTTGGTGTGTGTCCTTGGCCAAATCTTTGTTCTTTTCATTTTTCCACTGTTAAAATGAGCATAAAATATTTACCCTGGTGTCCAACTTAACTTGGTTCTTACAAAGTCTGCCCTTTGCCAGACCACACCCGCCAGGCAGTCCTGCGTATGCCCAGAGTTTCTAGATACGGACCCTGTGTTGCCCTAGTGCTCCTCTGCTTTCTCAGCTGCTAATTGTTGACCCTGACCTGTCTCCATTCTGACCTTGTCTGGCCCCTCAGTTTGTCACACCAACTGGCTGTCCCTTAGCCTCTAGCCTTGAACTGCACTTGTTCTTACAATGAAGTCCAAAATCCTTAAGGTGCTGACTGGAACCTTATATCCTTCCCACCTTCTCCTTGCTCATTGTGCCTTAGCCACCAGACTTTTCTGAAGTTACCTGGGGGCACTAATCTTCCTAATTCTGGGCCTTTGGACCCACCAGTTTTGCTTGGAACACTGCTCCCCTACTCAGTCTTCATGTCTCAGCTTTAACATCACTTCTTCAGGGAGCATTACGTGGCCATCTTGGCAGAAATTAGTTTTCCCTGTTACATGCCATCTTTCTTGCAGATTTGATGTGGTACACTATCAGAGCTTCACATTTTAAAATAGAAATTATAGTAAGAACCTGGACTAAATGCAAAATTTCTGTTTTTAATGATGACAGGTAATTTAAAAATTGTAAATACTGAGGCCGAACCAAAATAGCTGTAGGTTAATGACCACCTGTGACCTGCCTGTTTGCAGCCTGAGTTGTCCAGCCTTTGGCTGTACTTGGCATGTATTGCTGTGTTAATAATCACTCCACTTACTAACTGTCCACTCCATGCCAGGCACTATGCTTGGTGCTTTACACAGATGATTTCATATCATACTCAAAACCACCTGTGAGGTCAAGTAAGGTTCAGAGAGCTCAAGACACTAGCCCAAGGTCACAAGCCTTGTGTAGTAGAGCCAGGTGCTAAAGGTCTTTCCACTGGACTGCTGTGTGTCAATTCCGAGAGGAAGTCCCCACCCACTCCCTCCAGCAATTTCTATGAACCTGTTATTGAGAGATGTGACCTGCAGGTGGCAGCAACACCAAGTCTCTAAATTTGAAAACTTCGAAGCCACAGCAATTAAGCTTTAAACAGATTTAATTATTTGCATATTACTCTCAGATTGGCCCAACTAATTCTTTTTTTTTTAATTTTTTTATTTTAATTGTTTTTCAATACAGTTTTCTGTCTTTTACTCCTATCCCAGACCACCCCCCAGTGCTCCCCACCTCCCTCCCCTTTCCACCCCCTTTAGTTTTTGTCCATGTGTCCTTTATACTTGTTCCTATAATCCCCTCCCTTTTTCCCTGAAATTCCCTCCCCTCTCCCCTTTGGATACTGTCATCCCCCTTTCTATTTCAATGTCTTTGGCTATATTTTGCTTGCTTGTTTGTTTAGTTGCTTTGGTTCCTGTTAAAGGTGAGATCACATGGTATTTGTCCTTTACTGCCTGGCTTATTTCACTTAGCATAATGCTTTCCAGTTCCATTTGTTTTAGGTGTAGATGTTAATAACTGTGAATTTGCTGTCCTTTTACTGTTCATATTTTTATCTTCTTTTTCTTAGGCAAGTCCCTTTAACATTTCATATAGTAAGGGCTTGGTGATGATGAACTCCTTGAACTTGATCTTATCTGAGAAGCACTTTATCTGCCCATCCATTCTGAATGAAAGTTTTGCTGGATAGAGCAGTCTTG
>PVKM010046661.1:0-11996 GCA_004027735.1 Carollia perspicillata
CCGTGAAGGGCTTTCTCCCAGGGAACAACACGGTCAGATATTTATTTTAGCCAAACCACTCCACAGCAGTGTGGAGGCTGTGTAGGACCCGGCCAGCGAGCTCAGCTGGACAGTTGTCCTGTGGTCGCTGTGAGAGATCATGGGGCTCTGGGCTAAGAAGCAAAGGCAGTAGAGCTGGAGGGGGAGGCGTGAGAAAGCAGGGAGATAAAACAAGCAGCCTTGGTGATGGACAGGGTGGGCACGGGGAGAACAGAGCACGGCTTGCCGCGGCTCCCACACCACTCCTCATGAAGAGGAACGCCAGGCACAGAAAGAAAGGGCGTAGCAAGGTCTCAGGGCACAGGCTCTGAGTGGCCAGCGTGGAATTCAACCGTTCTGGCACATCGGCCTTCTAGGGCCCACGTAGACTTTCCACAGTGTACATGAACGTGGATAATTTGAAAGGAATCCGTCTCTAGATCCTCACTTTCCTTATATGAGCTTTGCTAAAACTGATCCCCTGAGGGTGGCGGTGCCTGCCACCAATCGAAGTGTCACTCTGGGTCTCCTTTCCCACCCCTTCTTCCTCCATCACCCTTCTCCCTATCTCATGAAGATGTGCCTTGAAACCTTAGGGGAATCAGAAAAGAAGGCCAGTTTGAAAACTAGTGTCAGCGAGGTCTTTAATCAAGGCACCAGGATGGGGGTCCCCCTTTCTGTTTTATACATGTTTCTGTTATGCACGAAACTTGCCCTTAAAATGCAGTATTTCAGACAAGGATGGTACAGCCTCAATTCAGACATACTGTAAACGGAACTGGAATGATAGCAATTTTCAATGCATGATCTCTTTCATCCCACTGTCGCCAGAGCCTACAGAGCTGCGGAGGAGGGACGGCCGTGCGAGAGAAGCCCAGAGGGCCTTGGTGGGCATCCGAGATGCGCTGCCTCCGCCTTTCAGCCAGGTGACAAGTTCATGGCAAGTCCTCTTGTCATTTTTTCCTATCTCTCTACCTAAAGATTAGGAGTCAGAAGGTGACAAAGTTGTTAAAAGTATGTCTATTAACACACTTTTTTGAATTGAGAAATGAAGGCAGGCTGTTTCTAACAGATGCTGCCTAATTTGGCTAGTTGATTATCCACTAAATATTTCCCACAAGTTGCATCAGATAAACCTGTATCACCAAGGTTCTGATGAAAATAGGTTTATAGCAAGTGACAAAATGAAAGCACTTTAATACAAAGATTTTTGGCAAAGATATAGCAAAATTAACAAATATTTCTATTTCCTGAAGCTTTCTAAGTCGATCTGGTTTAACGAGGTGCCCTTAAGTGAAAGAATAATAGATTTAATTAATAGTCATGTAGTGTGTCTGGGTAAAGCCTTCTTAGCTGACTCCTCAGAGCCCTGGCTGAGTGACTCAGTTGGCTGGAGCGGCATCGGTTCGTGGAAAGGTTGCAGTTTCTGCCCCGGTTGGTATCAATGTTTCTCTCTCTCCTTCTCCCCCTTCCTCTCTCTCTACAATCAATAAACATATCCTTGGGTAGGGATTAAAAAAAAAAAAGAACTCCCAGAAATTGAAAGGAATGACACTGTTATCTGGGTAACAAATCCATTCGCAAGTCAAATGGTTTTAATTCTTTGTTTTCAACAAATTGAAGGAGGACATAAGTTATCAGTTGATGAATCACCAGCTGACAAACAACAGTTTTGTTGACGCCTCACTATGTGATATTTGAGCAAGTAACTTGGCCGTGGTTCAAAGCACGGAGTGGCAGTGCCGTAAGAGAAGTTCTTCCCTTGTCATCTACTTTCCATGTGAACCAGATATCCATAAAAATGAAAAATCAGAATGGAATGGATGTTGCATCATGTAAGTAATGTCCATCCACAGATATGTGGGCTAGTAAGCAATGCGCTTCCAACAAAATTTTACCCCTTATTTAATAATTATGAAAACACATATATTGTGTGACGTCAGAGAAAAAATTCAGTTCAATTTATAGATAGACTTTTGTGGCAGAGAAACAATGGAGTGATCAATACATTTTCACCCAGAGAGATAATTATGACCAGATAAATTCTGGGGGATTCAACGTGAAAAAGAAACCGTGTAAAACTTCCAACTGTGAAGAGTTTCGTAATGTGTTTTTTAAATGAGTAATAATCCAGATCAAGCAGCTATATTCTATTTGATACATTTCAAAGTGACATAACTGGGTACATTTTTAAATGCCAACAAAATGTCAATATGGCAAGTTACGCTATTTACAACTATGTAAACTCATGATGAGAAATTCAAGATGCTTAATGAATTATTTTCAAAACGATGTCGCACTCTGTCCTGGAGAGGTACGAAGGCCATGCTGGATCCTCCCAGACCTCCCCAGGGCTTCCTTCTGCCTGTCTGAGCGGAGCACGTCCTGACCCAGGCTGTGGGACAGAACAGCGTTTGCCATTGGCCTCTGTTTCTCTCTCTTCCCCTTCTCCTCGCTTTCACACCCTTTTCAAGAGACTGCTTTCATCGGCCGCGACATAGCCATCTCTTTTTGTCATCATATCCTCGGCTTTTTTGCAGGGCATGCGCTGGAGCCCGGAGCAGGGAGTAGGCCCTCGGCTCTTGGCCCTCGGCACCCTTCCTGCCTTCCCTGGGTCCCCCTCCTCCCTCCCGCCGAAGTGGTCCGGGTTCACAGCTCCCTAGAGGTTAGTCGTTCTCTGCCTGGGGAACGCTAAAGGTGGCCTGGGGCCCCAGGTCACTCGCTGTCATTCCAGCCCAGGCCCAGGCCGCCGTGGCCCTTCCTGCTCCACATATATTTCAGTCTCCCTTAGTCTTTCAGCCCGCGGAGGAGCCGGGAGGGAGAGGATGTGACCTCATCTGCAAAGCATCTGAACCCAGGGGTGCCCCAGGGCTCCCCGCAGGCCAGGTTCCCGCCCAGCGCTCCACGCCCCTCTGCCCACCCTGGAGAGGTGCAATGGATGAGCAGAGGGCTTGGCTGTAAGGGGCTGGACATTGCATTTCTGAGAAAGGGGCAGACAGGAGAGGAAACGGACTTGGCTAGACACCACTTTATGTAAAACATTCCCCAAACTGGAATCCCATACACAGAGCTGCGCAAATGCACTCATACCCCTCCCCCACACACCCCTAACTGACTCCAGCCCCAATATAATCAGTAGGAATGAATGAAGGCCAAAGCCGGTTCCTCCTCTGTTTCCTCCTCACCCCGCCCTCTGGAGGAACAACAGAGACCTGAATCCCGGAGTTGCAGGGAGGACATGATCCCGTCTTCAGAGCTCCCCTCCTGTTTGAGGCTGGCAGCGTGGGGGTTCATTGCTGTACCGGTCTCCTTTCTCCTGCCACCAAAGAAAGCATGGCCGCCACTTCAAAGGGTGCCTAAATTTCCTACATTGGAATTTAATTCCTTTGGAGTTTTCCAGATTTCCAATATTTCAGGATTCTTGGTTTAAATGAAGGACCTCATGGAAAAGCGAACCCACGCATGCAGTTCCGGGAACGGACAAGGGACAGACAAGGATGGAAGGAGGAAGGAGTGAGGCTCAGGAAGGGCAGCGTGGTAATGGTCCTCACCCTTTCCAACAGCGTTCCTCAGTCCGCCGGGTGTCAGCCCCTGAGCCCCGTGGCTGGGAGTACTGCTCTCTCCCTGCTCTCCCTCAGAACAGGGAGCTTGGGCTCCCCTGTGGACCTCTGAGAGAGGTCCTTGCCCTCTGGGCTCCTGCAGAGACTTCCTACTCAGTCCTGGGAGCGCTTTAGGTGAGTTAGTCATCCAACCAAGAGTTCAGAGAGAATAATAAAGACAACCAAACTTGCTGCTTCCCCACCTCAATTGTCCTCCATCTGCTTCTCTGAACACACGTGCCCACTGCTATTTACCCATGAACTTCTCACACTTCCGGTCGTTTCCAAAGGGGCCTCCCCAAGCCATGCTCCCAGGGACTTCCATATCACCCTGTTTATCTCCTTCCAAGCCCTTGTCATTGTCTAACTCGATCTTGTTTACTTGTTTGCTTACTTGTTTATTATCTGAGCCCTACCTTCATCTCTTCCCAGTGAATCCGCGAGTCTGTGAGCTCCACAGATGAAGAGACCACCCCAGTCTCACTGAGCCTTTGTACAGCCCTGGAATGGGCCTGGCACCCAGTAGGTACAGCTTTGTTGAATAAGTGAATGAGGGAAGAAATGCTAAGTGTTGGTGATGCCTGGTGCCTTCTGTGTCTTTTTACGTTAAAGCTTTTCAAATTAAATTACTCCTTATAATGGATAAACATATATTAACATATAACATACATAATATGTAATTATGTGTCTATATAATATATGCATTTATAACATAAAATTACCAGTATTTGCCTTCTCTACCAGACTGTGAGCTACTCGAGGGTGTTAATATTGTCTGAGCTCTCTCTAGAATTCGGCATCTAACCTGCTTCCTGACAGAAAATAAATATTCAAGAATT
This sequence comes from Carollia perspicillata, assembly GCA_004027735.1. NCBI lineage: Eukaryota > Metazoa > Chordata > Mammalia > Chiroptera > Phyllostomidae > Carollia > Carollia perspicillata. The sequence continues at coordinate 4,457 of PVKM010046661.1, forward strand.
TATTGACTTGCATCCTGGCTGGTATAGCTCAATGGATTGAGCATGGGCCTGCAAACCAAAGGGTCACAGATTCAATTCCGAGTCAGGGCACATGCCTGGGTTGCAGGCCAGGTCCCTGGTGGGGGGCCTGCGAGAGGCAACTGCACATTGGTGTTTCTCTCCCTCTCTTTCTCCTTCCGGTCCCCTCTCCCTAAAAATAAATACATAAAACCTTCTAAAAAATGTGTTGACTTGCTTTTTTGCTATGTGATGACGAGCCAAACATTTTAATTCAGATAGGAGGGAAGCAATACATCTTACATTTGTGCAGTTCTTGAAAGACTGCTAAGTTCTTCCACATCCGTTTCAGTTCCACAACTCTAACAGTAAGCGTAGAACAGCATTATCCCACTTTACAGATGAGCAAACTAAGCCCACAAAGAGGCTGAGTGATTTCTCCAGGGCAGGAATTGGTAAGAAAGGAGCACTGAAACCTCTAGCAATAACTATGGACTTACCTAGTTCTTTTTTTCAGTTCTATCAGATTTTGTTTAATGTATTTTGAAACTGTGTTACCATAAGTCCTTTCAACCTATAGAATTAGGATGGACTCATGCTACCTACCCTCATGGCTTTCTTTCCCGAACTAGGTTTGCCTAACCCATAAAATTCAGTTCATACGCCATTTTCTCTAAATAGCGTCTCCTGATTCCTTGAACAGAAATCATCATTCCTACAACCATATTCCTGCTGTACATTGTATACACATCTTTGTCACAGCTTTTAACACTTTTATTGTAGTTATTCTCATTTGTGCAGGCCTTCCCCACTGGATCTTCTCAAGATAAAAACCGTGTATGATTTATTCACACATCTGTTCCTAGCACAGCATCTTTTACCCTCGCACCTTTCAGGCACACGGCCACTGCTGAGTGGCTTGGTTCTCCACCCAGAAATACAGGACAAGCCACTTTCAACATGACCTAGGAAAGCACACGACACTGCGAGGGTGGGATGTCAGCCTTCTGCTCAAGGACATGGTGTGTTCACAAATATTGATGAACCTCTGATTTCAGGCTCTACTTTTTGTCTCCCTTTTACTACCTCAGAATCCATTTCCCCTCCTTTTCTGGATGATACTAGGTCCCCCAGCATGGGAAACATTTTTTGCTTTTATGTTATAGAAGTCTGTAAATAGGACCCTAGGCTCAAGGAAGATCTCTGTGAGGAAGTGATGATTAAAATGAGACTCAAGGAAGAGTAGGAGCTGGCCCAGCAAAGAGACGTGAGTGGGAGTGTTGCAGACAGAGAAAATAGTATAGACATGATAATAGTGTTAACTTAATACTCAGCCTTAACATCATGCAGGCAACAGGAGAGGAAGGCTATGGAAACTAGAGAGCTCTTGCCCCATCTAAAGGGGCAACCGGCGTTCAGCTCCAATATATTGTGGCCATGAAAGAATGATGGGAGGAGGGGTGTGAATATCCAATTTTTCAAAAGAATCTGGAAACCTGGATTTTTATGAGAAATTCTCTGATTTTAAATGTTGGCTCAACTTTTAAAAAATACTGTATGTGCCAAATAAAACACACCTGTGTGTTTTAATGGGCCAATGGGTAGCCAATTTGGGAGCACTGGGTTAGAATGTCTATAAAGTGGCTAGCAATGAGCAAAGGCAAAGGCTGGAGTGTGAGCAAAGCTGCAAGACTTGTTAAGGAGACAGAATGGCAATGAAAGGCAACCGAAGGATTTTTAATATGATCAGGTTTATATTTCAGGAGTACCACTCTGGTTGCAATATGGAGAATCAATGGGAAGGAATCAGCAGTATACAGAGGAAAATCAGGTAAATCAAACTGCTGTGGACACACAGGTAAGAAATGTGGTGGCTTGCTCTCAGGTGGGGTGGCACTGAAGGACAAAAATGGGTATGGCTGAGAGATATTCTGGGTTTAGAATCACAGAACTTTCTGTTGACTGTGAAAGCTGGGGAAAGAAGAACAGTCCAGAATGATGTTTAGGTTTCTGTTCAGACAGCTGAGTGGGCTTTCCTGCCATTTAGCAAGAAGGGAAAATGGCCAAGTGACTTTTTTTAATTCAGAAAAGATACCCTCTCCGAGCAGAGTTGCACGTAAATCTCGTTGGTTAGAAATATTGTGATCCAGCTCGTCCTAGTCACAAAGGGTGCCAGGGTGGTCAGAATGTGAGCTCCCTCCTTCTGTTAGAGACAGGAAGAGGAGACAGGGCCGCGAACGGATGGGCGAGCCAAGCCATTCTCTCCGCTCAGCTCTACTCCTGTTTTATTGGCTCCAGACCTCCTCCCCATACGAAGGGTGAAGAAATAAGGACAACTACAGTTCTCACCTCCTCTTCCCTTTTCCATTTCAGGATTTTTAAATATTTTATTTATTTATTTTTAGAGAGAGGGGACGGGAAGGAGAAAGACTGGGAGAGAAACATCAATGTGTGGCCGCCTCCCATGCGTCCCCTACTGGGGACCCGGCCTGCAACCCAGGCATGTGCCCTGACTGGGAATCGAACCAGCAACCCTTTGCTTCACAGGCCCGCGCTCAATCCACTGAGCTATACCAGCCAGGGCCCATTTCAGGATTTTTATTACTTATTATTTCTAAGTTGTCAAATCAATAGCATGTACCTTCTGTTCTGAAACCATAATTCACACACCTTTAAAATGTCGTTCTACAGCTAAATCTTTTTAACATAGCTTTCCCATTTGTCCTTTTGTCATCAAATATCACTTTAAACCATGTGAAATTGTCAATAACTGATCATTTTCACCCTAGAAGAAGTGCCAATTTGCCTTGCTCAATCTAAGAGGTATTTAAGAGGATTTTCTAGGCCCTGCAGATACTTTGTCTTTGGAGGAGGAGGGTGGGGAAGGAGGGCACACATAATCACTTAAGTGTGATCCTTTATATCAGAGTTGGCTTTCTGGAACTAAAATAGCAATCGTTAAGTTTAATGTCTCATGGTAGACTAGAAGAAAAATTCTGAAGTCATCTACTACAAAAACTGTGCAACTCTTTTAGAAATAAAGTTTATAGTGCTAGTGCTTTTAAGTTTGTATTAAGTTTAAATAGTTAATGCATATAATTTAATTTTTGTGTTATTTTTATTGCAAAAAGTGGTTTTAAAAGATCAAATATAATATTTTAGCTTGCAATCAATATAAAATCATACAAATAAAAATATTTCAGTTCCAAACATTTAGTTGCAAAAAAAAAATAGTTCCAAAATTTCTGTGTGCCTAAAAGTAGGTGTTAGTGACTTTACATAAAATAACAACTTTTTGGGTACAAATTCTTGTCGGCAGTTTTCATTGAGGTTTTGTAGACCTTGCTTCACTGTCTTCTAACATTAAAACGTTGTCTTGAAGTCTCAAACCATCCTGATAATAGCCTCCTCGTCAATGTCTACAATTTTTGTTTGGATGCCCACTACATTATATATTAATATTATCATCTTTATGTAATGTTTTTTAATTTTAGGGTTCTAGTAACTTTACTGAGATACATATAAGTTTGACAGTTTGTTATCAAACATTTTTCTGGAACACAATTACAATCAGCACATTCCATCTCTCTTTTAAGAACTGTATCATCTATAGTCTATTTGGTACTTTTCCCTTTGATTTCCAACATTCTTTTACTTGAATGTACATTTTACTTTTACTGTACATTTTGGGACTGTCCATATCTTTCATGTCTGCCATTTTCTCCCACATTCTTAAACTTTTTTTTCTGTTCTAATTAATTTTTAAAGCTCATCCTTCATGTCACTGTTTTCAGCACTATTTTATTTTCTTCCTTCAATAATTCTTCCCTTATGATGGCACTAGCATACATATTAGGTGTACAGTGTTCCAAATCACTCATAATTACATAGAAAGAGGACAAAAATATAAATTTAACTCAGGCTTTTACAAGTATAAACATTCAAATTTCTAGATTAATCATCTAGAATGTAAATGTGAAATTTCCCAAGTAATTAAGGAGGAAACAGAATAAGAAAGTAATAATACAATCAATGCAAAGGAAAGTAAATAAGGAAAAATAAACACATAACAGGTGGGTACAGTAGAAAACACAAAAAAAGATAGATAGATAGAAAATGTAGAAAAATATTAAAATGTACTTATATTTACAATGAATGTAAATAGCAACCCTGATGGTCATAGGTGCTGAAAGTTAACCTAAAAATCCAGAAATACACTTGTTTCTAGACATAAACCAAAAGTATAAAAATAAAAGACTGAAAATAAAGGGCTGGAAATAAAACACTTTAACAATAATATTTGATAAATAAATCAAAAGTAAAGTAGGAGGGGAAAAACAAAAAACGAATGTGTCAAGGAACAAGTAGCAATGACATATTTCACAGAACTAGAACAAATATTTCAAAACTTTATATAGAACCACAAAAATCTCCCCACAGCAACAGTGATCCTGAAAAAGAAGAGTAAAGTTGGAGGAATCATGCTATCTAATATCAAACTATATGATAAGGCCATAGTAATCAAAACAGCATGGTACTGGCTTAAAAACAGACACACAGATCAATGGAACAGAATAGAGAGCCCAGAAATAAACCCACACCTTTATTTGTCAATTGATATTCAACAGGGGAAGCAAGCACCTTCAATGGGCTAAAGATAGTTTATTCAATAAATGGTGTTGGGACAATTAGATATATACAGAAAAATGAAACTAGACCACTTTCTTACACCACACAAAAGAATAAATTAAAAATGGATTAAAGACTTAGATATTAGACTCAAAACCATAAAAATCCTAGATGAAAACATAGGCAGTAAAATCTCAGACACTGCTCAAAGGAATATTTTTTTTTCAGTTAATATTTAATTTTAATAGTACTTGTTATAGTGGAACAGTCAGCAATGCACAAAGGAGATTATCTTCAGTGAATGTTTACGCACAGTGTGAACACATGCTTTAAATATGCAGTGGAGGAGGAGGGGTGAATTCACAGTTAACAAAGCTAAAAAAATCTTTGTTATAAATTACACAAAGCATATAAAAATATTTCTCTGAATGCATAGATTTAGACTTTAAACTCACCCACAAGCAACTGCACAGTCTCGTCCTGCTGCCATGTATGGGAGCCACTGGACTACAGAGGACCTGATACAGGAGAAGAGACCAGCATGGGGTCCATCTCTCACCCGAGACCCCAAGCTCCTGGCCTCCAGGGTTTAAGCCCTGGAAGTGCCCAAAGGAATATTTTATTCCCACCTCCCCAGGCAAGGGAAACAAAAGAAAAAATAAACAAATGGGACTACATCAAACTAAAAATTTTTTGCACAGCAAAGGAAAATAGCAACAAAATAAAAAAGACAACCCACAAAATGAGAGAATATATTTGCTAATACACCTGATAAGGAGTTAATATCCAAAATTTATAAAGTACTTACGAGACTCAAAAGTACTTATGAGTTAATATCCAAAATTTATAAAGTACCTACGAGACTCAAAACTATCCAAAATTTATAAAGTACTTATGAGACTTATAAAGAAAATGAACAACCTAATTTAAAATGGGCAAAGGACCTGAATAGGCACTTCTCCAAAGAATATATACAGATGGTTAATAGGCATATGAAAAGATGCTCAATGTCACTAATCATTAGAGAAATGCAAATTAAAACCAAAATGAGGGAGGGGGTGGACTGGGATGGGAGTAAAAGACAGAAAACTGTACTTGGACAACAATTAAAATAAAAAAATTAAAAAAAAACAAAAATGAGATATCACTTTACACCTATTAGGATAGCTATAATCAATAATTCAACAAACAACAAGTGCTGGCAAGGATGTGGAGAAAGGAACCCTTTCACACTATTGGTGGGAATGCAGACCGGTACAACCACTGTAGAAAGCAGTATGGAGATGCCTGCTTTCCAAAAAAATAAAAATGGGCAGACCCAAGATGGCAGAAAATTAAGTGGAAACTACACTAATCTTCTCCCAGGACCAAACTGGAATTACAACTAAATTATAGAAAAATCATCCTGAATAACCAACTGAACACTAGCTGGAGAGAAGTCTTATAACCATGAACAGATAGAAAAAATGCTTCACCACAAGACTGGCAGGAAATGCAGAAGAGGCATGAGAGGACTGGCTGGGCTCCCATGGACAGCAGCTGAGGTTTCAGAGGGAGATTTCAGTGGCCAGGGGATTTAAGAAGCGCAGGGTCTAAATCCCAAGCTGGACTTTCCAGCCTTCAGCACCAGAACTGGGAAAAGAACCCAAATAAGTTATGGCTGTGAAAAGCAGCAGAGTTTCTGTCCACCAGGGAGAGATAACTAGAGAAGCAAAGAGCCCCTTAAAGGGCCAATGCACAAAATTCTGTTTGTAACCACTTACCCTGGGCTCTAGCAAAGAGAGGGCAGAGTGGACTAGAGATGCCTCAGGAGAGTCTGGGTCTGGTGGCTCTGGGGAGAGAACTGAACAGCTGCCAAGAGCCTTGTGCTAAGTCATTCCCCATACTGCAGGGGCCATCTTTCTCAGGCAGAGCACTCCCCTCTGAGTGGCATCAGCCTGAGGGGAAGCAGTAGCCCCACCCATAGGAATTACTCTGCCCCACCCTGTGGTGCTTAAGCTCTGCTGATGAGGAATACAACTGGAAGACATTCATTGATTAACCCTACAGAACACCTATAGGCAGAGGCAGATTCCCCGGTCCTGGTGTCCATAAAGGCCAACCGTGTTGAGCAGCCTAGTTCTTTCTGCACAAACCCAGGCCCAGCAGAGGGAGTCACACCCTAGGATTGCTGATAGCTCCAACAACAGGTTGCTCAGAGCTAGTCGCAGGCAGGGTTTGACTTAGGTCTGAACCAGAATATTGCACATGTGTCTATTACATAGAAACAAACACAGGCAGGCAGCCAAAATTAGAAAACAAAGAAACAGGCCTCAAATGAAAGAACAAGAGAATTCTCCAGAATAAGAACTAGATGAAATGGAGGAAGCAATTTATCAGATAGAGAGTTTAGAGTAATGATTATAAGGATACCCAATAGCATGAAAAAAGACATAGAAACCATAAAAAAAAGGACCAGTCAGAAATGAAGAATGCAATATCTGAAATAAATGATACATTGGAAGGAATAAATAGTAGGTTAGATGAAGCAGAGGATCAAATCAGTGATTTGGAAGACAAGGTAGAAAAAAACACCCAAGCAGAGCAGCAAAAATAAAAGAATTTTTAAAAAATGAAGAGAACTTAAGAAACCTTAGGGACAACATAAAGTATAACAACATCTGCTTGTTGGGAATACCAGAAGGAGAAGAGAGTGATCAAGTGATCGAGAAATTATTTGAAGAAATAATGATCAAAACCTTCCCCAGTCTGGTGAAGGAGAAAGACACACAAGTCTAGGAAGCTCAGAGAGTCCAAAACAAGTTGGACCCAAAGAGGCCTACACCAAGAGACATCATAATCAAAATGGCAAGGCTTAAAGATAAGGAGAGAATCCTAAAAGCTATAAGAAAAAAAGCAGGCAGTTACCTACAAG
>PVKM010046662.1:0-11636 GCA_004027735.1 Carollia perspicillata
TCAGAAGTGCTGAGAGTGTGGTAGTTGTTGGAAAGTAAAGGAGACACATAGGAAGAGAAGTGTACATTTTCTTTGCACTTACATTCTCTGAGTTTCAGTTTCTTTATCAGTAAAATTAGAGTAGTTCAGCGGTTCTCAAAGCATGGTCCCCTGACCAGCAGCATCCGCCTTGTCTGGAAACTTGACAGAAATGCAAATTCTCAAACCCTAACTGAGACTTTCTGACTCAGACCCACTGGGTTGGCCCAATACTCTGCATTATGTTAACAAGCCCTCACGGAGTTGCTGTTGCACATTCAGCTTGGAGAGCCACTGCAACAGGTTTCTAGCATTGGCGTTTGTATGACTGTTAGATTCTGCTCACCGAGCCAGTTCAAACCCACAACCCTACAGACTTGTGGTAATACTTCCAAAGTGAAACTTTTTTTTCAAGAGTATCGCTGTGAGCATCCTTGCTGACCTATAAATGAAGAATTATAGTCAGGGGATGAAAGGAAAACTAGGAAGGTGAAGTACCTTACTAGGTTAAAAGCCTTTCCATTTCAGAATTCTATATCCCTCTTAGTCAAATGTAAATGACTTCACAGGACAGTGATTAGTGCTCGATTCCTTTGGACTACGCTAGGCAGTATAGACTTGGGTGTGCACACTTGCTTACTTTAAAAAGAGAATGGAATGCTTTTTCCCCTTTACCCAGGGACCAGTTCTTGGTTTCATAAACGTGCCTCGAGAACACTAACACATGCTGTGCAGCTTCACCTGTTAAAGAAACCTGCTATGTTACCTCTTAAGGCTAAGACAGACCCTATGTGATTTCTTCTGCCTCTTATGCACCTCTTCCTCACTCCTCCTCCTTGCTTGTATAAATTTTACTTATCTTTTGGGACTCAGCCAGACATTAGTCTATTCTGAGATGCTTTTCCTGAACTTCCACAATTGGTTTAGGAGCCCCTCTTCAGTGTCCCCAGGGGACCCTGTGCTAAACCATGTCATGGCTGTCAACATAGTGTATCATAATTGCTACTTGTCTCATCCATTTCCCTACTCAGCAAAGCTCTGTGAGGACAGGGACCATATCCCTTTTCACTTATTCCATGTTCGGGGTCTAGAATGGTGCCTGGCACATAGGAGAGCACCTGGAATTATTTATTTATGGAGAGTGGCTCTATGTCTTTGTGTCTCCTAGGACCCTCCTTTAGATGATCTGTTCCCTCTGTTCACCCATTTGTTTATGTGTCCATCTATTGTCCAAATAATAGGGATTGCCCCAAAATGGGACATGGTGTTGACTTCTGTTGGGGATTCAGGAAGGCCCTCATGGCATCCTCTCCTCAAGGACCTGATGATCCAATAGCTTTCCCTGGCTGTTTTTTGTTCAGTTTTTCACCTGAGGTGCAGAAGGCCAGTTCATGGCACATCATATTTATTAATCTCTTCAAGGCTCTTGAGAAGACTCTTGATTTATTGCATGTTTTTGTTTTCCCATCCCTATCTACATTTTTGTCCTTTCTGCAGAACCCAGCTTAATGTGTTTGTATTATATTATTTGTCTGTATTCTTGTAAAACACATATTTCTATGTTGTGAACACGTGTTTTAAGTTTACATAAATGGTATATAAGAAACCCCATTCTGCTTCTTTTTCCACTCTGATGCTAATAGGCATCCAGGTTTTGTGTGCAGCAGTCCCGTTTACTCATTCGTTCCCACAGTGATGAGCACCTGGACGGCCTCCTACTCCCCATGACCACCAGCACTGTGCCAAACATCCTCAAACATGCCCCCTTTTTTTTTTGGATGGGAGACTCTTTAAGAGGTTGTGGTATACATAGGGCTCAGTGCTGGATTACTAGGTTACAGCATATATGTTTTTACATTTCTCTCAGAAGAACACTAACTTCTCTCAGAAGGACTGCCTAGATCTTGTCAGTTGGCAGGAGTTCCTTATATACACCTCGATGGCCATCCCTTGCCAGTTTTGACATTGGAACTTTCTTCTTCCAGTATGTTTGTTAGCTTTGTCTGTGTCCTTCACTTTAAAAAATTATTGTTTTTCTGTCTCCAAAATGTATTACAGAGATTGGCTTTGATGGCCCTACACAATCCTTTTACTATGAGTAAAAGTGGGTAGCATTTCACCCTAACATAAATTTTGCTGTGTTTTGAGGTGTAGCTACAGATAGCATCATGCATATGTGGACCTCAGCATGCCCACGTGAGTAAATGAGTTGAGCTTTAATGCAGAGATAACCCTAAATATGAACCATAAAACTACATAAATGTCAGTCCCTTTTGGAAATAAGTCTACAAGTGTTGTAAATAAGAAGTCATGCGTACTTTATTAACCAATGTCACCCCAATATAGTCAATTAAAAAGTAAAAAAAAAAGTCCTGCATATTTGTGAAAGTCCTTATATATTGCCAAAACAAGAGAAAAGAGAAAAACTCATGAAAAAGTATTTGTGACCTTGGAGCTTAAGGCCTAGGACTCAGCAAAGCTGAGAGAAAGGCCTGAACTGGTTTTACATGGGCAGGCTCCTGTTTACATTCCTTATGAGAAATCCGAAACAGCCTCCTGATGGTTCCTATTGGTTCTCATACTCTGTCTTGGTTAGCAGTAGCCCGTTCGAATTAGCAAAAATTCCAGGGGAGTATGTATTTAAAAAATCTAAATTCCTTGATGTAGGTTGAGCCTTTGCAATGCAGCCCCAATAATCTCCATCTCATCTGCTCCTTTCAGGCCCTTCCACTCCTTTGTGATGGGAAGCCACACCAAGCTCCAGGCTTCCGTTCTCCTTAGCATGCCACATGTGAGCACAGGCTGGTGTCTCTCTGTCTTCCCCCACCCCTCCCCAGTCTCCTCCTGGTACAACTACTATATCAGGCACATACCTCAATTACTGCATTTACTGCAATGTCTGGTATTTGTTCTGTGTCTACCCACCCTAGCTCCCACTTTACTGAGAGCTTCTTGAGAAAGGAACAGGTCCTTTGCATTATGTATCACCAATAGAATCTCAGACAGAGTGGAGACTGAATAATTCTAACACGAGGAAAATCTGTTTTCTCAAATAATAAAGATTAGTGCCTGATAGCCCAGATCCGACTAATATCAGCCAGCTAATATCAGCCGACTAATCTGATGAGTAAAATTCATGCTATTGCGTTACTGGTTTAGTGTGTAAAACACGTCGTGTGATATTCACATCTTAAGAGGACATTTCTGGAAATGGAGGATTCATAGTAATATAGAGACATGATTACAACAATGGAATTTGCAGGTAGCAACATCGCAGCTAGAAAGGAGTGAGGATATCTGGGGTCAGGCAATCCTTTTAATGGCACTAAAATGAACCTCACCTATGGAAATATCAATATTTAGGAATATCTGGGGTATGTTTACAGGATTAACTTTTCTTCCCAGGCTTTATTTTTCTAGGTTTCTTAATAATAAAAAGTATATTCTCAGCAAATAAATATGTAGCATATGGAATTTCTTAGTAGTTATTTTGATATGGGTCAAATTTGTCAGAACAGTAATATACAGATACTTTTATTCTGAATAAGGTATGTTTGATGATATGCTTTGTTGCCAGAAGTTCACTGCTGGAGGAGGTGAAAATAATATAGGAAGCACAGGAACATTTCTCCTAAGAAGAGTCCCTTTTCAGGATCCTCAGTGGCACTTTCTTGCCCCACCTTTCTTCCCAAGCCCTGAATGTCAGTGAAAGGGCCCCGCTGCACACATGCAGACGTCAGATAGACAGGTTGGCCCCAGAGACAGTGCTCATTTGTGGGGACACTGGGCACCAGGAAGCAATCTCCTTCCATTTTGCTCTGCTATTCCTTTTTGTGTGCTTGTTTTATGTTCCCTCTTTCAACAGGATGAGTTCATTGTCACCTCAGTTCACATGGCAGAAAACACAGTCACACCCTGGTGTCTACCCTTAATTCCAATTCTAAGTCATGGCGTCTGGAAATTGGGATTCTCACTAGACTGGAATGAGTCGGACGCCTACTCTTGTCCAAGCCAGCTTGGCTGAGGCCAAAGAATCATGTTGATCACACGTGGCCATTGGGAGTTCCCTGTGACTAGGACAGGAGGTGGAGGGCAGTTCCGGAAAAAAGGACTGAACATACAATCTGGTAGATGTCTGTTATCACAGCCATCTTTATCTAACAAAAGGTTTTCTAGACACTAACTGAAGGCCCATTTTGAGAAAAAGCCAATTCTTTTCATCCCAACATACACACAGAAAGGAAAGAAGGAAGAAAAGAAGGGAGGAAAGAAGGGAGGAAAGAAGGGAGGAAGGGAGGAAGGAACTGATACACATTTCTGCCTCATGTTGTAGGAACATATGTGTGTTCATATACAGAAATGCATATTGTCAGAGATACTAAAGTACAAACATCCTCTCTTGAGGATCCAGCATATGAGCTTTTCAACACTGCCCCCCGCAAAAAAGATTTCCCAAGGAAAGTGGATAATTTCAGGTTTTAGGAAAGAGCAGAGAGCTGTTAATAATGTTCATGATAATAAAGCTCAGCAAATATAACATTCTGGCTCAAAGCAAATGCCTTGTGAGGAAAAAAGTGCTAAAATGGCTTGATTGGGGTTTTAATGAGAGATTTTTCTCCTCAACTCCACCCTCCACCCTTGTTCTCCACCCCCAGTTATTCCCTCCAGCCATCCAGTCAAGAGCCCTGTGCTGGGCAAAACCCAGAGAATGTTGGTAATTCAACTTGACCAATTAATTTGCTGCACTTTCTCATCCCGCTCAGCAGGGCCTCTTGCAGGCGGCTGAAAACCTAACAATGCACCTCTCTGTTGTGAATATGTAATGGTGTGTTTACAAATCCTAAGGGCTCCAATATCCCCTCCTTGAGGACATGTTATGGAGGCTAGAGCATGTCTCCTCCTCACACGTGGATGTGAGTAAATTCTTATGTGACAGTAAAATGTGAAACAGGAATCGCCTCTTCAAAGAGAAAAGCAAAACCCAGGGGATACAGGAAATGTTCAGACCCACTGACTTAACACGTGTAGACACTCCATTTGCCTCTGGTTCCTCCCTGCTGAGGTTGCCATCACACTGTAGATCCCCATGGAGGTTTTAGAAATTGAGTTGGCCCATTAGTTCAATATGTACTGAGAGCTCCTAATGCTAGATCTCCATGTGGGCAAGACCAGGAGAAATCTACCAGGGTTAGATCCTTCCTATGGAACTCACAGTCCAAGTCTAAGTGCAAAGGGAAAGTGTGACAGATTTAAGGGAAGAGGCTGAGGATAATTAAGTACCAAATAACTATCACTAATAGCGAGTGCCGTTTTTAGCCACAGTTCAGTGTAAAAGAGGAAGGAAGGAGAAGAGAATGGGACTTTTTTTGCTTAGTTGGGTATGACGGATGTGTTTGTCTGGAAGCAGCACACAGTGACTGGAGGAGAGGAAGGAGTGAATTCTCAGGTGAAAATAGGGGCATATAAAAAGCCCTGGAGGTGCCTGCTTCTAAAAACCAGATGAATTTTACTGTAAACTTTACAATTGGAAGTTCTGTCATTATTTCTGAGGTTCTCAAAGCAGAGGTGCTTTTGAATATGGAAGGTTGGGAGTCACTGGTTAAAGGGATGGTGGAGGGGGCGGGAAACAGGGAGAAAAGTGTGACTGCAGGCACAGGAGCACGAAACAGCTATGTGAAATGTTCTCCAAGCTTAGAGTGATCCCAGCTCACATGCAAATACCCACGAATGTAGTAAAACTGTCAACAATTAAATTCTCTTGCAACTAATGTCGTTTTCACGCCTTGGCCCCAGAATGTTTTCTATTCTCATCACTGCCCTCTCTATGCCTGTAGAAGTTTACCTAGAGGATAGGCAGTCTTAGGTCAATCTTGGAATGGCAGAGAGAAAGGAAGTTCTGGATTCCATAGTTTTCGTAGTGTTACTAGTGTCAGGAGAGGGATTCTGGTGGGTTAAACTTTCCCAGCTCATTAACCCTCAACCCACCTATCGGAGGACTCTGGCATCAAAACAAAACAAACCAGAAAACTTAATGGAACTGCTGTTGTCCTTTGGGGATCCTGGGAAGAGATCCATTTATAGCTGCTTTGATGACTGTTGCAATATGAAAGCCAAAGAAAAAGTAAAGGGCTCTATCACATCATTATCCCAGAGTTCATTATTTTGAAGGGGTTGAAGTCAAAGTGACATTTAGTATAAGGATGTCCTTTCTTCACATGAAATAACATCGTGATGTCTCTAAGGAGAATTAATGCTTAACTTATCAAGGTGTTCTTTGCAATTACTAAGGAAACAAGTTGCAGGTTACCAGGAGTGTTTCTTGGTGCAGATCAATATATTATAATGGAACTGGGCACCCAGTTTTGTTCAGAACTGGAGCTCATCCCCTGCCCTGCTCACACCCCCAGCCTTCACTCTTCTCAGCGGAGGGCGAGCGTCTGCAAGAAACTAGAAGAGGAAGTGGTAGAACCCTTCTTCGCCTGAGTGATGGGATTTGCGGAGAGCAGGAGTGGCCGCTCCACACTGGGAGACTTGAACAAAAAGACTTCGGAAAAGAAGGGGGTTGGAGAGAGAGAGAAATGTGGGAGAAGTTGCTTCCTGACGGGGTGTTCTCCTCGCGGAGGCTTAGCTCAGGAAGGTCTCTTTCCCTTCGTTGTAAGAAGGGAATAATTGAATTAAAGAAAGTAACGATTTCAGTTCCTGCTGTGCTGGAGGGATCTTTTCACACTTAACTCATGCAAAAAACTGTAATAATAAATAAGGTACCATTTCAATAGTAACAAAACAACATAATAGTGAAGAATTGATTTAACAAAGATTACATCAGATCTCTATGAAGAAACGTTTTACAACTTTAATAAAAAAGACATAGAAAGTGATATCAATAAATGTCATGTTCTTGGATGAACAAGTTAATATTATGAAGATTGCAATTCTCCCCAAGTTAATATATAATTTCACTGTACTCTCAATCAAAATTCCAGTTGGATTTTTTTTCCTCAGGAACTCAATAATATGAAAGAATAAAGATTCACAAATAGCTAAGCAAATGTTAAGAAGGAAACACAAAAATAAAAATGGAAACTTATCTATCTGGATATTAAAACATACATCAAAGCCATAGTAGTACAAATAGTCTTCAGAAATAGACACATAGACCGAATGGAACAGAATCGAAAGCTGAAAGGTAGACAGAGCTGCTTGAGTGGGAGAAGAGATTGACAAAGTGTTAATAAGTAGAATATGCAAAGAAGGCCAGCAGATCAACTCCAATAGTAAAACAAACAAAAGATAGGAACAGGAGTTTTAGGAAGGAGAAAACTTAAAAGGCAAGCACTAAATAAAGATATGCTCATATGTACTAATAACCAGAGAAATGTAAATAAGAACAGTGAAATTTTGCTTTATACCAATTTAGCCTTGAAAAAAATTAGAAAACTGAATGATGTGAACTGATGATGGAGAATGGGATCTGGGGTATGTAGCATCTCTCATACACAGCTGGGTCAGTCTAGACTGACAGGTAACTATTTCCATGAGTAATCTGTCACTACTTAGGTAAATTAAATATCTGTATAAAGTGTAACCCAGGTATTCCACGACTAGGTAAGTGCCCCTGATAAAACTTCACACTAGTCTGGATGGGGAAATATAAGAATGTTCATATTAATATGTTGACATATTGTTGTGTTGACAAAGAAACTACTTGTCTATCACCAGGGGAATTACCAGGTAAAACGTGGTAGATGTACACCATCTATTTAAGTGCTCTGCAGTAATTAGAAACAATGGATTAAATATACATGACCAACATGGATTCTTTTAAAAGCAGACTGCTGACTGAAAAATTTGTAAGAAAGAATAAAATATGCCACAAACCATTTCTGCATGTTAAAACATATGAACATCAAAGAGAAATAAACACTATGCAAGAAAACATACAGACAAAAAGATGGATGTTAAACACATTAGAATAATTGCCTATGGGGAAGAGTTAATGGAGTAGTAAATGGGGACGAAGGAGAGGGATTTAAAAAAACCCAGAGAGACAGACAAGAGAAGGACCCATAGGTGACAGTGTGCCCAGAGCTGTCAAGTATGATGTATCCATCAGTGCTCCACATCTAAGGGTAAAGAGGGGCTTAACTGACCCACCAGTAAGCAACTCCTTAAACGTCCATCAGAGGTGGGTGATGAAGACCAGTAAGTCAGGAAGTATCTGGGGACAGATGACAGCCACCCAGTCATCTTTGGGGCAAAGAGAGAGAACAGTGTGTGAAGGAGCTGGCACCAGACTAGTCATGAATTAATGAGTGGAATCAGGAGGCATTAAAGCAGTAGCTGAGAAAAATTCCCTCCAAGCATGAAGGGCAGTAAGAGTGAATTCCTTGAGCATTCTCCATGGTTATCTTTGAGGTGGAAACAAGGCCACTCTTGCATACTAAGATTAAAACGTCAGAATATACAGGAGAGAGAAGAAAGTGTGAGTGCCTGCGAGTGGGGGGTGGGGTGTTGAGTACAGGCAGCAGGTAGAGGAGGCTAGGCAGCCAGGAAAAGCCCCAGGAGGACGCAGGCAGGGTGTATATAGCATGGGGACCACTAATGACTGGGGGAGGAGCCACAGAGAAGAAGGAAATGAGAGTGTCCAAGAGTCGTAGGCTTGGAAGCGACATTATGGTTACTGATCAAGGGGCATGTGGTCCCTCCCTGCCCTGGAGTTCTTGCTCTGCTTTCACTTTTCTGTCACACAAGACTTGAGCAACTCCCGGTAGACCTGGCCTGAGGGACATCCTGACTGGGCACTCTTCAGCCCTGTCTGTACAGCAGGACATTACCTGTGGGGCCTCAAGTCCCAGAAGAGGATTGCTAAGAGGGATGCAGCAAACTTCACTTGACTGCAGAATTGCATCTTTTCCCTCACCCCCTCCTGTGCACATTCCTGAATCTTGTGATGGCTCATTCTCCTTACGGCTGTTTTAAATCTTTCCCCGGGCCCCCATCTGCTCGGCAAGCCTTCTCCTCTCTTTCCCTGGAGGCCAGGCGCCTCTGCTCCACCCTGCCCCATCATCCTCAGCACTCGACTCTTCTCCAGAGCTCTTTGCTCTTCTCTAAACCTCCACTTCTGACAACCCACCTCTTTTTTTTCATATCCTCATGTTGTACTGCAGGGTGTGGAGGAAATGCCTACTATTGCTTTAACTATAATAACATCGTCATCATGCTTTTGACCTTGGGAAAGCTTGAGAAAACCAAGGCTCATGACATGTGTCATTTAGAGCTAAAATATCCAGGTTTTGTAGAAATGGGCCATATTTAGGGACAGCAAGAGGGGAACATAGTGTGGAAACTGCATCTCAGCTTGGGCTCTGTCCTTGTGTTGTCTGCCTGACAGCTCCCACCACACTAACTTCAGTGGAATGTGTTGTCAAGTGCAAGAGTTCTGTGTGTCTGGGTATACCCAGGCTTTGTGTATTTTTTGTGTCTCTGTGTTTCAGAAACATTTCACTTTAATAACAAAGAGGCTTGTTGTTGCTAGGAGGTTTCAAAAATATATCATTGATGGAGACAAGCTCCACCAAATGCCCTCTTGTTTTTGCCGATGTGAATCAGGATGACCTTTTCACCCTCTTCAAGAGGATATTTATAAGAACCAGACACGACCCACATGTTGGAGAGATAGCATGAGAGGAGGCCAAGCACAGATGTAAAGAGGTAGAAAGCACTCCTCTCTCTGGAATAATATTCGTGAAAATGCTCCTGTAGCTGTTATATTTTTCTAGTGGATCTTTGAAAGAAAGGGTGTTCTCTGCCTAGCCGCGCGCGCGCGCGCGCGCACACACACACACACACACACACACACACACACACACTTTTTGTTTCTGTATTTCCCTAGCAGAAGTCAGAAGCTTAATGCCATGATCTTTAGACGGAAGGAAGTGAAGATCAGTTGGGCCTGGTTAAGGCAGGGGATATTTTTAGTGGCCCGAAGAAGAGGGCCTGGAGAAACTCGCTGGCTGTGTGGGGAGGAACGGAGTTAGATGTGCCTTAGTTGGCTCAGGCTGCCATTGCAAAGTACCACAGACCCAGAGATTAAAAAACAGATATTTATTTCTTATGATCTGGAGTCTGGGAGTCCAAAATCAAGAGATTAGGATGTTAACAAATCAGGTTCTTGTTAGTGAGGGCTTCCTTTTAGGCTTGCAGACGGCCCACTTCTAGCCACGTTCTAACATGGACTTTCCTTGGTGGTCAAAGGGGGTGGGGGCTGGGAGGAGAGAGAAGGTGGGGGGATAGAGAGGGAAAGAAGAGAAGAGAATCTATTTTTCTTATAAAACCAATAATCCCATAATGAGGGTCCCAATCTTGTATTACCTCATCTCAACCTAACTGTATCCCAAAGGTCCCACCTCCAAATACCATCACACAGCAGGTTAGGGCTTTAACATAGAAATATTCACCCCATGTCACCCTGGTAGGCTGGGAAGTTCTCAATGCCCATAGCTGTCTATGCTGGGTCAGGTCCAGTCTCAGAAAACTCCTGTCCTGGTTGTGACTATCACCCCCCACAGGCTGAGAGTCTCATGAACTGAATGGAGAGAGAGGCAGAAACATTTTCTAGGAAAGCTAGCTCAAGGGCTCTACTGTTCTATAAAAATGTACTGACTTTGATTTTGAAGCAGGCCAGTAAGTATTGGAGCTTTCTAGTTGTCCACCCCCCTCCAATTGCCCTTATTTTATACTTAAACATTTTTTATTTTTTATTATTTTTTAAATGTATTTTTTATCATGCTATTACAGTTGTCTGATTTTTTCCCCCTTTATTGCACTCCACCCTGCACATCCCCTCCCACCCACATTCCCCTACTTTAGTTCATGTCCATGGGTCAAACATACAAGTTCTTTGGTTTCTACATTTCCTGTACTATTCTTAACCTCCCCCTGTCTATTTTCTACCTACCATTTATGCTACTTATTCTCTGTACCTTTTCCCCCTCTCTCTCCCTCCCACTCCCCTACTGATAACCCTCCATGTGATCTCTATTTCTGTGATTCTGTTCCTGTTTTAGTTGTTTGCTTAGTTTTTTTTTTTTTTAGGTTCAGTTGTTAATAACTGTGAGTTTGTTGTCATTTTATTGTTCATAGTTTTGATCTTCTTTTTCTTAGATAAGTCCTTTTAAAATTTCATATAATAAAGGGTTGGTGATGATGAACTCCTTTAACTTGACCTTATCTGGGAAGCATTTTATCTGCCCTTCTATTATAAATGAAACCTTTGCTGCATAGAGTAATCTTGGATGCAGGTCCTTGCCTTTCATGACTTGGAATACTTCATTCCGGCCCTTTCTTGCCTGCAAGGTTTCTTTTGAGAAATCAGCTGATAGTCTAATGGGAACTTTTTGGTAGGTAACTGTCTCCTTTTCTCTTGCTGCTTTTAAGATTCTCTCTTTATCTTTCATCTTGGGTAATGTAATTATGATGTGCCTTGGTGCGTTCCTCCTTGGGTCCAACTTGTTTGAGACTCTCTGAGCTTCCTGGACTTCTGGAAAGTGTATTTCCTTTGCCAGATTGGGGAAGTTCTCCATTATTTTTTCAAATAAGCTTTCAATTTCTTGCTCTTC
>PVKM010046663.1:0-11646 GCA_004027735.1 Carollia perspicillata
TTTCTCCTTACTTTTCACAACATGGCTTCTAGGAAATGTATCAGTAAAAGTACACTTGAGATCCACTGCTTGCTCTTTCTGCTGGCGAGTACCTGGAGGCACTGATACCTGACCTGGTTGGGAACACTCCTGGGAGTCAGCCAGGGGCCGGTGCTGGGGGTGAGGATGAGGGTTAAAGGCAGAGGTAGAAGAACTGCAGCCCGGGCCTTGGAAGTGGGAGGTAGGGCCGTGCATTCAGCAAACTCCAGCTGCAGAGCTGCCTGCAGGGGTCAGAGGTGAGAACAAGAACGGATTTGCCAGCCAGGACTGAGAGGTGAATGTTACATTTTGCTAAAGACTATGACTTCAGCGGGGAGCCATAGTGCTATCTTAAGAAAGGTAGGGGTACGATCAGAGCTGTGTTTTGGAAAGATCTCTGTAGGCAATTCTGTAGGGAAGGAGTCTGAGATGGGAAGACAAGGGCAGGTAAGAGACTGCTGCAGTAGCTCAGGTGCAGGGTGGGGACACAGCAGTGCCATTTGCCAAGGGAGGGAATACAGGACGAGGAGCAGGCTTTTGGGCATTGGTCATGGACTCTTTGTGAACTTGTTGAATGTGAAGTGTGCATGACCATTCTGGTGGAGAAGACCATTCTGCTTCGAACCCACAAATCAGATAATGAAAACCTGCAGGATTATCTGCATTTCATAAGCAACACAGTACTATGCAACCCCTTTAAATATCAGGTTATTCAGTGCACAGACAATGATTTTATTTCCTACACATCTTAAAAGAGAACTCCTGTTATGTCCAGTTAAAAACATCCACTGTGTAATGGTGTCAACAATAAAGAAAAAAATTTTAATTAAAAAAAGAAAACATTTAGTTTTCCAATTTGGCTTTCCAAGTATTTGGAGAAATAAAATAGTTTATATTTGCCTGAAAAACAAAAAGCAAAAAGACAACCACTCTTAGGTGGTGTTTTACCACATGCCTAGCGCTTAGGACCACTTGGCGCATGTCAGGTCTCTACCCTTCCCTGCTCTGGTTATGGCGTCATTGCACAGCTCACTGTAGAATCACATGCTTCGTTTTCCAGTGTTCTCTGCAGGGGGAGGGGTTGTTGGGTGAGGGGATCCTGGTGTCTGGGATGCTCTGATGCTGAGTTCACTGCCCAGGCAGAGACCCAAACACGCAGCCCGTGCCCAGCTGAAAGTCCTTCAGCCTGGCCCCTGACTGGCCCCGCACCTTCAGTCTCCAGATTATCAAACCAGAAAAGCCCTGCCACTTTCAGAAGAGTGGGATACTTTTTATGGCTCCAAAGCTTTGTTATAGAGGTGAATGGGATGTGCTTTCCTTCCCAGGAGCACCCCTGCACCCTTCTCTTCCCCCACTTCTTCCCTTCACAGGTGTGCACGTCCTCAACCCTAAGGGTCCCCACGAGATTTGCACCCAGGGGAGAAATTGGCAGCAACTTACCCCCGGGTCCAGCCTTCCTCCTTTTTCTCTGACTTCCCAGTGAGCTAGCAGTAGCCCCACCTTGGCTCACTTCTTCCCTATAACATTCCTAGGAGCCAAAGAGGGAGCGCCGCCTAGGCTCTCTTGTTGCTCCTTCTATGCTAAGCCCTTTCTTGTTTCACCGTCCCCAACTTTAATAAACATAGTCTCAAAATCAGCCGGACTCGTTGTGAAATCCTTCCTGCACAAAGTCAGGAACACACATTCTGCCGGCCGGCCTGAGGGAGACCCGCTCCAGGCCCATTCCTATCCGGTAACAGTAATAAATCAGGGATACAGCATACTTCTTTCAGAACCAACACACACACACACACACACACACACACACAAAGGTGAATGAGTGGGGAGTGGGAGGAAGCAGAGTGAAGGTTGCTAGGAGAGAGAAAGGCTGCTGGCATAGGAGTTTCTGATTAAGATGGAGAGTAACAGTAACTTTGATTTTCATGCCTCTGAAAACCTGGATCAACCTCCTTGGGGGCAGGGCAAGGGAAGAACGAAAGAGAACTGTTCGATGATTGTCAAGGAAAACAGTTTCCGTCCTGGCTGGACCCCCTGTTCTAAGCAAAACTGCCTTTTTCCAGCCTCTCACGCACAGGCAGGGGCAGCTAGAGACTGGCTGTTCATCTGTCTCTTCAGGGTCAGACCTGAGCTGGGCGTGCCTGATGTGTAGTCCCCGCGGCATGTGTCGGTGGGGCCCGGGAGGCGACTGTGGTGGTGTCCATCCACACGATCCCAGCGTGCCCGTGACTTGTGAAAGCAGAGCTGTCGTGAAAGTATGGGGAAGTGCGGGGATCCCTGACAACCACCCCTGTGTGGCAAAGGACAAACACCCTCTTCCTGGGCCCTAGGGAAGGGAATGTGAGGCAACAGACTTGCAGCTGCCCGGCGGTCTGCACACCCGCGCCCGTCCATTTCTGAAGTACCATTTTGGTCTTCTTGACTTCCTCCTGGTGTTTACATCTCCTCTCAGTAAAACACTGTGATGAGGTACACATTAAGGTGAAATATGCAGTCATTTAACAAATATCTTTGGCACTGTGCTAAGGTCTCTGGAATGACAAGCCAAAATGTCACGCCTCCTGCTGCAGCCAGCTCATCTTCTCCGGGGGACAAAGGACAGCAAACAGATGACTCGACATGCAGCCCGGCAATGCCCACATGGACGTGCACAAAGCTAGGAGGTTAACGTTCAGAGAACTTATGGTGACTCACTTTCCTGATTTCATACAACAAAATCACATCTATTATTGGTAAAACACTGACAAAAAACAAGATGCGGCTATTAGACAGCCCAGACACTAGGAGAAACAGTAGAATGCCATTTCTGAAGTAGAGGCAGAGAGCTCTTAAAAAGGAGAAGGCAACTGAGGGAACCGAGAAAGGAAGAGGCAAGCCAGAAGATCAGTCCCCGTGAAGCCACAAGAAATGCAACAATACCTTGAGCTTCATGGTCTGAAGAAGAGGCTCGTTTCAGGAGTGAACCCGAGGAGTGAACTGTTTTCTGTGTGGTTGCCTTTTATACCCTTCACTTCTCTCAAAGACATTCTCTTTGTTCTAACCCTAAAATTCCTGTGATTTCAACACCCCTTATTTTGAGGAACCAGAGACTTCAAGAGAGGTAATGAATGGCATAAGGTCACGCCTGACCACAAAGAATAGTAGTCCCACTGCAAGAAAGTCTCTGTGTAATCAAGAAAATGACTAACTGTGTACTGGCTATGATTTTCCAGACAGAAAACCGGCTAGGATGCAGAAGCCTTAAATGACACCTTAGACCAGATGGATTTAATTGATAATTTGTGGCATTTACCCCCCAAAGCAAAAAGTATACATTAAAGAATATACATTATTTTCAAGTGCACATGTAACATTTTCCAGGAGAGACCACATGGGGGACCACAAAACACATCCCAGTACATTGAAGAGGAATGAAATTATATCAAGCATCTTCTTTGACCACAGTGTTATGAAACCAGAAATTAATTACAAGAAAAAAATGGAAAAAGACACAAATACATGGAGGCTAAATAACATGTTGCAAAACACTGAATAGATTCACAATGAGATCAAGGAATAAATACAGAGATGCCTTGAGACAAATGAAAATGAAAACACAATGACCTCAAGTCTATGGGACACAGCAAAAGCAGTTCGAAGTGGGAAATGAGAAAAATCTCAAGAAATGAGAAAAATCTCAAAAGAACAGTCTAAACTTTACACCTAAAAGAATTAGAAAAATTACAAGAAACAAAGCCAAAAGTGAGCAGAAGGAAGGAAATAATAAAGACCAGAGTGGAAATACATGAAATAAAGTCTAAAAGAAAGAGTAGAAGAGATCAGTAAAATAAAGATCTGAGTCTTTGAAAAGATACACAAGATTGATAAACTTTTAACCAGACTCATCAACAAAAAAAGAGAGAGGACCAAAATAGATAAATCAGAAATGAAAGAGAAGAAGTAACAGCCAACACCAGAGCAATGCAAATGATTATACGAAAATACTACAAACAGTTATATGTCAACAAATGGGACAATCTGCAAGAAATGGATAAGTTCCTAGAAACACAATCTTCTAACACTGAATCAAGAATAAACAGAAAATCTGAACAGAGCAACTACTACCAGTGAAGTCAAATCAATAATCCCAAAGCTCCCAACAAATAAAAGTCCTTTACCGGTCAATTCACAGTTGAATTTTAACAAACATTCAAAAAGAACTAATACCTCTCCTTCTCAAGCTATTCTAAAAAGTTCAAAAGGAGTAAAGTCTCCCAAGCTCCTTTTATGAGGCCAGTATTATCCTGATTTTAAAACCAGATAAACACATCACATGAAAAAGAAAATCATAGGCCAATATTCATGATGAACACAGATGCAAAAATTCTCAAGAAAATACTAGCAAATGAAATTCAGCCATGCTTTAAATAGATTGTACACCATGATCAAGTGGGATTTATTTCAAGCATGCAAAGTTGGTTCAATATCTGCAAATCAATTTACCACATAAATAAAATGAAGGATAAAATCATGTGATCATATCAATAGATATAGAAAATGCATTTGAGAAAATCCAACATCCATTTACGATAAAAACTCTCAGAAAAGTTGGACTAGAGAGAATATACCTCAGCATAATCAAAGCCATATTGACAAACCCACAGCTAACCATAATAAACAAGGAAAAGCTGAGGACATTTTTCTTAAAGTCAGGAACAACACAGGGTTGTCCACTTTCACCACTTTATTCACTGTAGTGTTAGAAGTCCTAGACATAGCAGTTGGATAAGAGAAAGAAATAAGAGGCATCTGAATCAGAAAGAAAAAAAGTAAAACTGTCACTAGTTGCAGATAACATGGTACTATATAGAGAGAACCTTAAAGATTTCACCAAAAAACTACTAGAACTGATGAATAAATTTTGTAAAGTAGCAGGATAAAAAATTAATATTTAAAAACTGATTGCATTTTCGTACATCAATAATGAACTATCAGAAAGAGAAGAAAACAATTCTATTTACACTTGCATAAAAAAATGTCTAGAAATAAATTTAACCAAGGAGGTAAAACACTTGTACTCTAATACCTCAAAGAGGGAAATTGATAAAGATATAAATAAATGAAAGCATATACCATGCTCACAGATAGGACAAATTAACATTGCTAAAATGTTCACACTACCCAAAGCAATCTATAGATTCAATGCAATCCCTATCAAAATGCCAGTAGCATTTTTCACAGAATTAGGACAAATAATCTAAAAATTTATATGGAATCATACAAAAAAAGCCAGAATAGCCACAGAAATCTTGAGAAAGAACAGTTGTAGGTATCATGCTACCTGATGTAAAGCTGTACTACAAGTCTATAGTAATCAAAATGGCATGATACTGGCATAAAAATGGACACATAGATCCATGCAATAGAATAGAGAGCCCAGAAATGAATGCATGCCTATATGGTCAATTAATCCATGACAGAGGAGGTAAGAACATACAATGGGGTAAAGACAGCCTATTCAATAAATGGTGTTGTGAAAATTGGACAGATACATGCAAATAAATCTGGAACTAGACCACCTTCTTATACCTTATATACGAATAAACTAAATATGGATTAAAGACTTAAATGTAAGACTCAAAATCATAAAACTGCTAGAAGAAAACATAGGCAGTAACATCGCTGACATTTCTCTGAGTAAATGTTTTTTTCTGCTATATCTCCTTGTGCAAGAGAAACAAAAGAAAACATAATCCAATGGGATTAGATCAAACTAAAATGTTTTTACATTGCAAAGGAAATCATCAACAAAATGAAAAAACAACCTATTCAATGGGAGAAGTTATTTGCCAATGATACAGCTGATAAGGAGTTAATATCCAAACTTTATAAAGAACTCATACAGCTCAACATTAAAAAACAAACAATGGAACTTGAACAACAATTAAAATAAAATAAAATAAAATAAAACAATTCAATCAAAAAATGGGCAGAGAATCTAAATAGACAGTTCTCCACGGAGAACAGATGGATGGCCAATAGACATATGAAAAGATGCTCAGTCACTGATCTTCAGAGAAATGCAAATGAAAACCACAATGGAGTATCAACTCACCCTGGTCAGAATGACTATCGTCAATAAATCAACAAACAACAAGTATCAGCAAGGAAGTGAAGAAAAGGGAGCCTTCACATACAGTTGGTGGGATTGCAGGTTGGTGCAGCCATTATGTAAAACAGTACAGAGTTCCTCAAATAACTAAAAATAAAAGTACCGATGACCCAGGAATTCCAGTTCTGGGTGTATAGCCAAAGAAATCCAAAACACTAATTAAAAAACATATACACGGTTCTATGTTCATTGCAGCGTGATTTATAATAGCCAAGATACTGGAAGTAGCCCAAGTGCCTATAAGTAGATGAGTGGATAAAGAAGATGTGGTACATACATACGATGGAATAGTACTCGGTCATAAAAAGAATAAAATTTCACTATTTGTGACAAGATGGATGGGCCTATGAGATATTATGCTAAGTAAAATAATTCAGAGAAAGACAAAAACCATACTTTTTCACTTATATGTGAAATCTAAAGAACAAAAAACAAAGCAGAAACAGACTCACAGATACAGAGAACAGACCGAAGGTTGCTAGAGATGGAAGGGGTTTGGGTGAAAAAGGCGAGGAGATTAAGAAATGCTAACTGGTCAAATAGTCATGTGGATGTAAGGTGCAGCCCAGGGACTATAGTCAATAATATTGTAATAATTATGTCCGGTGCCAGGTGGGTACTCGAATTATTGGGAGATCACTTGGTCAGTTATGTAATTGTCTAACTGCTATACTTGAAACTCGTATAAAATAACACTGAATGTCAACTGTAATTGGAAAATAAAATTTAAAAAAGGCAATAAGAAAAGGAAACAATCAGATACACACAGCTAGTGGATTGGTTACGTAAATTTGACATGCAGTGCATTTAAAGTACACTCTCATCTTCCCCTTCTGCTTCAGCCCTGCCCATTACTGTGGTCTGGAGACACGTGCACCAAGCAGAATTGCTTGGTGGTTTAAGATGAAGGACCTGGAAGGGCGTTGCAAGTCGATCACACTTCCTCCCAGCTTGCTTTCTTGTTTGGTCCTGAACTTCATTTTCCATATATGCAGATTTCTGGTTCCTGGTCATCTGCCTGGCTTCTGGGATACCCTGCCTATCTCTTTCACTCCCTACTATTGCTCAGGTCCACTTCGGCACATCTTATCTAAGCCCCTTCACTTGTAATCAGTCACGGTGGTTTGGCTTGCCTGGACCTAGCTGTCTGGTCCTATGGGTGATTGTCATTTCCTTTGGGCTGTCCATCTTTGGCCAGTTGGTTTGTGCATATAGTGAGTACAAAACCCTGATTATTTTAACATTTGAGCCTGTTGTTCCAGATATAGCTGCAGAACATCTTTAGGGAAAATTGCATTTCAATTTTGGAGCCTTGGTCCCTCCCAACCCTATTATGGAAGGGAGAATTTGGGACAAAGGAACTAAATTGCTCTGCATTAAAATGCAAAAGTTTATCCTGAGGGCAGGTGGTGTTTCTGGAAAAGGGGTTAAGTATTTCTCTTTTCTTGGAGAAGAAAAGCCTGTAGAGAAAGAGTGTTGAGGCTCTGAAGATAGGGCTGAGGCAGGGCCCTGGACTGGGGCTGCGGGGAGGGGAGAGGGGTGGGCAGGGCAGGAGTGGTGATACCTTGATTATAAGCCAGAACCGCAGGGGAAGATGGAGGAGGTGGTCAGTGGGGTACCCCAAGTGGAAGGACACCCCAGCAGGCACATTTAAGGGGCAGTGAGATCAAATATCTAATTGAAGTTTTTCTTCGCAACGTGATAGTTCCCTGTGTGATCGCCGGGAAAGTTTGTTACATACTACAACCTAGTGTTGGCCACACTTTGGAGAATGAAGGCTTGAAGAGTTGTTTGTGCGGGAAGGGCTGGTGAGAGGAGCTCAAGTTACCGATCAGAGGGAGAAGTGATCAGCAGCAACCTGGGAAATGTAGGTACTTTTTGGTGATCCTGCGTGATTGAGGAAGAGTCAAAGGAAAGGGGTGGGGTGGTACCTACTGGATGGTATAAGGAAGAGGAACTCAGAAAGAGGAGCACTTGGGGACATTTGGATTCTACTCCGAAGCCAGTTACTGCTTACACTGGGCTTCCTGACTGTGGTCCAGACTGGGGAAACCTGAGATAAGTTCGGCTTCGGCACACCTGTGGTTGTGTGCATCGAAGGGCCATTTCAGATGAGCTTTATCCGATATCAGTGGACCCCAAAGCTGCCAGTGAAGGGTGGATTTCTGTGTGCAAAGAATAGATAGGTATATGGAGACAGGCTCCAAAACGGTATTTTCCAGCCATTGGTATGGATTCCAGCAAGTAAGAACACTCATACTCTTGAATTTGTGATTTAGCACTGGATAGTCCACATAAATTGCTGTTGAAAGTAATCTCATTGAGTTGAAAGAGAATAGACATCTAGTTTGACAAACACTTAAAATAGAACTATCCCAAGCATTATCCCAGTTGGGAGTTCTGGAGTTCTCAGCTTAAATTTCTATAAAAATAGGACATTTAGAGTCTCCTAAAACCATGCTTACGTGCACGTGGTGACTGGGCTATGATGCCCTCAACCATCTCACTGTGGACAAGCCTGATAAAGGAATTCAGTCTGATGAGCTTTAATGGAAGTTCCTTCATTCAGCTTACCTGGGCTTCAGGTTATGCCACTGTAGAATTCAGAAGAAAAGTTCATTCAATTACTTGCTGGTTTAATTTGCACTTTTATGGAATTGTTGCCAGTTGAAAGATTAGGGCTCTCTGTAAGTAGACTCACTTCCTCAATATCCAAGGGCTTAAATGATGAATTGTATATTTATGGTGCTTCTCCAGTCAAAAACACTTGATGACTTCGAGGTGCCTTTTGCTCTTAGCTCTATGTAGACGCTGGAGCAATTGTTTTTCATTGCATATCTACGCTTCCATTACCATCTGGAGGAAAACAAGGACAGTGAGCAGCCAGAGGCATGTTCGTCCCTGCAGAGACATTTGGCAATGTCTGGAGACACTCACTGAATTGTGGCATCTGGTAGGCAGAGGCCAGGGACACGGCTAAGTATTCTACGATGTACAGGACAGTGCCCCACCCCTGCAACAAATTAACTGGCCAAAACATTAATAGTATCGAAGCTGAGAAATCCTCATGTGCAGAGGATACGTCTAGGAGCCCTCCAAATATCCCGAGTTTAAGTGACTGCATGTTCCCATGGGGCAAAGGGTTCCCTGTTTATATCCCTTTTTACATCAGAAAGTTCTGCTTGCTGAGAAATCTGACCTGCCCTATTGATCAGTGCATTCCATGGTCTCACACGGAGTCCACACATGGTAGGTACTCAGTACATTTGTGTTGAATGAATTAACAGAAACCCAATGCTTTCCTTAAGTTGCTCATACTAACACATGGATGAAATTTAACCTCCTCCTTTCCCAGTGGAACTGTGTCAGGAAGATATATATATATATATATATATATATATATATTTTTTTTTTTTAATGGCCGTGGCTTTTATTCTACTATGAAATGTTGGTCTGATAGCAAGTAGAATACAACAAAGAGATCTCTCTCTTTATCTTGGCAATTTCAGCTACAAGCTAGCATTTGTGAATAAATTGTAATGAGGAATGAATGTGATATACTACTTATATTTGCCTGAATAGCCATAGAATAAAACTAAAACAAGAATATACTAATAAATTTGCTTATATATAAAGCATTTATATAAAGCTACCCATGTTAATCTTAGGAAATGTGAAACCCAGCTCGTTACTCTATCCTGATTTTCCTCTTGAAGCTAGAGCTTATGTGCTAAAAGTTTTTTTGGTATAGTTTACAGTTCAGGAGTTTTGATTCCTGGGCGAACCTAGGAAGCAGTCTCACCCCGAGACCCCTGGAATTCAGCCGACCAAAAAAGCCAGGTGGCCAACTCAGGAACACGGACCATGACGATCCACATGGAGGCCAATGGGAAGACGCCCTGCATAGCCTATTCATCCGGTACATCATGCACAACAAGCCTGCCATAAGTCACCAACAGCCTTTTTTATTATGTTTTTTCCATTACCATTTATTCCCCTTATACCTCTCGCCCCCAAGCAATCAACACACAAAAAAAGACCACCCACAGAATGGGAGAACATATTCACAGATACATCTGATAAGAGGTTAATATCCAAAATTTATAAAGGACTTACAAAACTCAACACATACACACACACAAACACAATCCAATTAAAAAGTGGGCAAAGGACCCGAGTAGGCACTTCTCCAAAGAGGTCATACACAAGGTCAATAGACATATGAAAATATGCCCAACATTACTAAACATCAGAGAAATACAAATTAAAGCCACAATGAGATATCTGCTCCCACTGGTGAGAATGGCTATCATCAATAAATCAACAAAACACAAGCGCTGATGAGGATGTGGAGAAAAAGGAACCCTTTTGCACCATTGGTAGAAAGCAGATTGGTGCAGCCACTGTAGAAAGCAGTGTGGAAAGAAAAAAATTACAAATGGAACTGCCTTTTGACCCAGTGATCCCACTTCTGGGAATTTATCTGAAGAAACCCAAAGCACTAATTAGAAAGAACATGAGTACCCCTATGTTCACTGCAGTGTTATTCACAGGCACCAAGATATGGAAGCAGCCCAAGTGCCCATCAGATAAGTGGATAAAACAACTGTGGGATATTTTCACAATGGAATACTACTTAGCCATAAAAAGAAGTAAATTTTACCCTTTGTGATAGCGTAGATGGACCTGGAGAACATTATGAGAAAGACAAATACTGTATGATTCCCCTAACAACCTTTTTCTTTAGGGTATCACGGAAACTGGCCATTCTGGATCCTGCCTGGGTGTGGGGCGGCTTGCGGACTCTGACCAGTTCCTGCAGGCTGTGATTGAAGATCCGTATCAAGGCCAGCAAGGACACTGATGCACGTCCACAGCCCCCCGCCCCCCACCTCTTGGCTCTGGTCTCTTTCTCCCTCCTAAAAGAACCTTCCTGCACTGAGATGCGAAGACGGGCTTTGGGACCAGAGTCCCCCTTCTTCTCAGGAGGCCGGCGCTTGAATAAACCTCTTTCCTTCTCATCAGCACCTGTCTCATGAGTTTGGCTTTTGTTGTGGCAGGCAGCCAGACCTGCACTCGGTTACACAATTATTTGTGAGTAAATTAAGAATAATTGAAACAATAAATCAGAAATGTGAAAACGTAGACTATTTCTAAAAAAGAAAAATCATTTACTCTGATCAGTTTTCCCCAGAATAGCTGATTTGGGGTATTTGGATTTCAATATCTCTTTTCCTGCCTTGTACTTCCTATGCTACTGTTGAACAAACTCTGATGAGTCAATCTCTGGGCTTTGGTTATTAAGTTTCACTTTTTTGAAAGTGTCTGTTTTATCAGAATCACAGTGGAAGCACCAGGGTTTGTTTCCCTGATGAGCTCTTTGTTCATTCATTTGGGACGTTGAAACATACTTACCATGAGGAAGTTTTTGTAAAAGAGGAAACAGTGAGGCAAAGTATATCTATTTATTTATTTTGAGT
>PVKM010046664.1:0-11649 GCA_004027735.1 Carollia perspicillata
TGCACTCTGGCAAAACCTCTTGGTTCCCTTTTTCCACTGCCACCACCACGTGGTCCTTTTCTTCCACCAGAGCTGTGAGGGGGTCCTCACTCTTGCTAAGACCACATGGTTCCCCTCAATGGCTGTCGTGTCCGGGTTTAAATCCCCACACCACTCTTCCTCTATACCCCCATTTCCGACTCCTCCTACAATCACTTATACCTGCCAGCATCCCTGTACTATCCCAAGTTTACTGGGCTGCCATGGTGAGTCTGGGCAGATATGGACCAATATCCTGGAGCCAATCTTCTTCCAGCTCCCACGCAGGCGCTGTAACTTGGTGGACCTGCCCTCCACTTACATCTTGGGGGAAGTATCTTCCATCCCCCTGGCTCCAAGCATGGACACAGCTATTTAACATATCCAAGTGACCCGCCGAAGGCCGTAGACATGTTAAATGACCATGCCATGGATTAGCTGCAAGGCTGTGGCTGTACGAAACAGCCCTGCATGCCCTGCTCCATGTGTCCCTCCCTGCAACTCACACCTGTGGGGGAAGGGGTGAGGACAACTTATATGTCTCCCTAATCTTTCCTAGACACCTTGAGTTCTGGGCCCCATTCCAAATCCGTTTTGGGGGCCCCCCTCTTGGCTGCACCCTGTATCAATTGCTCAATATTAAATTAGTTGGATCTATGAGAATGTGAAAAATTTAAACTCTGTTTTGAACAGAACTGCAAGAAACATTGCCTAAATCTATGTGTTATTAATTGTCTTAATTTTTAATCTTAAAAATATAATTTAATATTACTTCATTTCAGACAGGATAAACTATATGATTTCCTTAATTATTCACCATTTATTTGTTGTTTATAAAGTCCTGGTCTTAGCCAACCTCTTCAGAAGTTTATATAATGAAACACAAAAATTTTGTCAATTTGTAAATAATATGTGTAAAATTTTGCCAGTTTCTAAAATTTCTTTTAGAGAAGAGAATGACTAACACAAATGAACAACTAGATAACTAGAAATAACTGCTCATAAACCCCTGAAAAGCAACATGGTGGTCTAGATTAAAGAACAGTGGAAGAATTAAGAAATAAGACAAGTTTAAGCAATCTAAACAAAATTTTTAGGAAAAAAATGATTATAGAGGTCAACTTTTAAAAGAAAAACTAACATTTTAAATAAAAAGGAAATATGAAAAAATACCTTAAATATTAGATAAAAATCAATAAACATTAATACATTAATTATTTTTATTTTGACATCATTTCTACATAAAATGTTTAAATGATGTTAGATAAAGAATAAAAATAAATGGAAAAAACATTAATTTGAAAGTCTGTGTATGTTTTGTGTGTTGAGATATTTATTTTCTACCTATTATAGATGTTAAGATGACATAAGACTTTTTAATTAAAAATTTATTACTGGTTCTGATTATGGAACTTTTGTCCTGCTGGAAGGATAGTGATAGAAAATTTGAGAACAAAATTTTAAATTAGAAAGAAATGATCATTGTTGTCTTTTTAGCATAGAAAGTAGAGAGTCAAAAATCATTTTTATCTTAAATGTGCCGCAAATAAGTATAATTGTCAGAATTTTCTCATTTACCTTTGATCTCTCTCAGACAATCTAAGAATGTCTCATTAAAACATTTTAAAAGGTAATGAAATAGGCCATTCTCATTTGTGCTTATTTTATATGTTAAACATCTATATAAGTATATCATAAATTACATGTTACATATCACTGACCTTTCAGGAAACTCTTAGTGTGTCTACATTATTTCAAAATTTTGAATTATGTATCAATATCTTATCATTTTTTGAAATATGTATGAGGCTGATTTTTCCAAAGGTAATGAACTCATTTAAATATTTCTGCTGTACACATTTAATTTGCTATCCTGTGTTACCTACCCATTCTTTTTCTTCATCCTCCAAAATGAGTTTGAACATTATTTTCATGAAAAATTTAACAGCCACTTATAGAAGCCTTTACATTAATAGCAGTAGAAACATTTACTAAAATATAACAGGGAAGCTTCCTGGTTGTAAAAGCAAAGCGTATTTTTGAGATAACTTATATATGAACACACGCTTTGCTCTGATTTTAGATTTATGAATTTCCTGATGGCCTTTTTATATTGTGTATCCTATTATGCTTCCATATACATAATGAGCTACAAGAAGAGATTTGAACTAAACTGGGAAACATTAAGAGTTATACCATGTGAAAAAATAACTTACATGTTATTATTTCTACTTTACATGAAGAAGACAAAGAGCAAAATACCAGTAGACTATATCTCAAATTAGGTACAAGGAAAAAGACTATTTCTACAGTTTAAATGATTCAAATTTATGTATATACATAAATGAGTATGTATAAATAGTATATATATTCTGATAGGTTGCTGTGATAAACAATTTCACATCTTTGTGGCTTATAACAATGAATGCTTGCTTCTTAGTCAGGGTACGTGTTGACTGCAGATCATTTGGAGATTCTACTCCACAGCTCTTCTCAGAGACCCAGGCTGACAGAAACATGCTACCTGAAAGGTCGGCTATCACTCTGGCAGGGCAATGGACTGCAAGAGTGATGTGCATCAGCACATCTCCTGTTTGTTGAACAGATACAGTCCTATGACTCATCCAAGGGGATCAGGAACTGCGTTTCTATCCTGTGTCTAATACGAGGAAAGATGGAACTATGGGATGTAAACTATTTCCTACTTATGGTTACTATTACAATGGAATTAGCATTACAATGGAATTATCACTTCTTATGGCTGCTGTACAACCACTCATTTAAGTATTTTGTTAGTACTGAACTTTAATTCAGAGAGAAATTATTAGTTTTTATCACACTCAGGCCCCCCAAAATATTTAATATCAGCGACTATTGATTAAGTTTTGAAATAAATTAACAATAAATAATTAACAAGAATGGTTTTAAATTAGTAGACCTCTAAGCTATAAACATTTTTTTCTTAAAGCAGAAAATAATAACCAAGAAAATAAAAATTAGAAAAACAGAAATCATGATATGAATTGTGCAAAATACCAGTGCAAAAACTAATTATAGAAGAAAGAGTGATCCTACTGGTCCTGGTCCGGAGTAAGCCGATTATACTTCTAGTCCCATACAACGGACTACTCATGAAACACTAAAATCAAATCACTTCAGGCAAGTGCTTTGTAATGGATTAACTTGTCTGTGATGTAATCAAGCTTTAGAATAATATTACAAATGCCAAACAAGACTTTCATACAGCAACATTAAGACCCTTTGCCAGCTGAATCCATTACTGTAGCAAGAAGTCCTTCAGGCAATGTTAGGTCACTGATTATAGCAATTTATTTCTCATTAGCTTGTAACTACCTGACCTCTTCATCTGTTTCTGCTCTATGAAACTGCACTTTAGAATTTATACACACAAACTTATAAAAAATCATTTTATTGTTTTCACTAATAAATGAATCTTCACTATAATTATAGTCAGGCATGTTGACCAGTTGGCTCTTATATTTGAAACCTATAGAGGTGCCCTTATCAAAGTATATTTTAAAAATTTCATTTGTAGAAACATTGAAAATATAACTTCTTCTTTCAATAAAACATGAAAGATAAAAGACAAAATTTTAAGGGATAGAAAAATCCCTAGGTCACTAAAAAATAAGTTTTAAAAGTATAGCAAGTGATGGGAAATGTTCTAATTTGTCATTAAATTTAGCTAACCTTGCTATCAAAACTAAATTATATATCATATTAGTTCTTATGGTTGCTGTATCAGATTATCACAAATATAATGGTTTAGAACCATACAAGTTGGTACTTGTGTGGTTCTGGAGGCAGGAACTCTGAAATCAGTTGCCCCAGGCTAAAGCTAAGGTATTAGGAGAGCCCCCTCTCCCTGGTGGCTCTAGAGAAAAATTCATGCCCTTGACATTTCCATCTTCTCCAGATATATTCCTTGCATTCTTTGTATCATACACCTTCTTCCATCTTCAAAGTCATCAGCATAGCATCTTATTTCAGTCTCAAAAATACCACCTTCTTTATTCTATTTCTGACTTTTTCTCCCTCATTCTCCCCCCTTTTGGGGGATTTCTTATAAGCATTCAGTGAATAAGTAACACTGGAACAGAAATATAAGAAAATTAAAGGATCACTCAAAGAGAAAGCCATCTTTTGAATTTTGTTTAAAATTTCAAGGAAACTATTTTAATGATCTCTGTGAGTAAAATATTCTAATAGCTTACCATCAGACCAAATTCTAGGGGCAGAAAAATGTTTAAAAATAATTATGTATTATTTGGCCACATGTCTACTACTGTATCAAATGGTAGGGTACCATGATTGACAATGCCATCAGAAATATATAAACTTGGGCTTCACAAAGAAAAATGGGATTCCTACTACCAGTTAGAAAAGCTCAGCACAGAAGCAATTCTAAACTGATGTATAAACAAAGCTGAAGTTTATTTATCACAATTGATCTGGTCAATTTTTTTGTAATATTGTGCTGGTTTCAAAAATACAATTGTGAAACTCCAAAACAAGCTGTTCCATTCTTACAAAAACTTTCTAATGTTTTAAAAGGCAGGCTGTCAGGTGTTAGCTCTCATTAGGCTGCTGTATCTAATAATAACTAAAAATAATGGCTGAACATTATGTTTAATAATAGTTTCACCCTTTGCTTTACAAAAGGATTCCACACTCAAACACAGTGGTTCTATCATCTCTCTCTACCCTGGACGCTGTCACTCTAATTTAAAGTGTCACCCTCACACGTGGATCATTGTAACAACATCCTATCTGAACTATCTCACTATCTGAACTATCCAAACTATCTGCAAAGGGTCCTTTATATCAAATCAAGCTTCCAGATTAGCATTTTCTAATAATCAATAAATATTATATTTCAGATTGAAAAAGTAAGAGGCATTCTTAAATATATTAAAGTATGGGAGGTTGTTTTAAGTTAAAAGAGGAAATTAAGAAAGAATGGTACACAATCTAAACAAGCTTGCTGAAGGCAACCAGAAAATAACAAGATACACTCCAATTAGTGACAAAATTATCTTGTTGCCTCCTCAGAAATGGTGTTAGTGGTATTAATTTTTTGACTAGTAAAGAAGATCCAGCTAAA
Source organism: Carollia perspicillata (assembly GCA_004027735.1). NCBI lineage: Eukaryota > Metazoa > Chordata > Mammalia > Chiroptera > Phyllostomidae > Carollia > Carollia perspicillata. The sequence goes on from PVKM010046664.1 coordinate 5,144, forward strand.
TATAATTCCTTGCCCTGAGAATAGAATAGGACAAACTGAAAATACTATGTATTCACAGATATATTAAAATGCAAAAACACATTTTTGAAATAAAAACTAAAACTATAGAATAATTTTTTTTACTTTTTATAAAACAATGTTTTTAGCATAAATAGAGAACAATTAGCAATAAGGCATAACTTGTTGAATTTGTTCAACTTCATGGTAAAGAAAACCCGAAGAACAGGAAAAACACTAAAAAAATAGATAAAAATTAAACTTGCTATGAAAAACCATGGATGCTAGGAATGGAATAAAGTAAAACTGTTTTAAATAGGATGAAAAGGAATTTTATACTCAAATAAATTGTAATTCAATAAAAATAGTAAATAGAGACATTCTTGGATATGCAGGTTCTCATCTTATGAAGTGTTGATTAATAAATTGAAAATAAATTAGAATGTATTTTAAATTAGTAGATTTAAGAATAAAGTCAAAAATACCCAAATAACAAACATATAAAACTCAGCAGACCAGTATTATCAGAGAAAAGATTAAAATCATTGTGCAAAAAAGTCCATAAATTTACAAAAAAAAAAATGAAAGCATCACATCTAGTGTTTTAGTTTCCTAGGGCTACAGTAGAAAATTACCACAGACTTGACAGTTTAAAACAATAGAAATTCATTCAGCCACAGAAGGACTGAGGAAAGAAATGTGAAATCAAGTTGATTGTAGTGCCACATTTCCTCTGAAGGCTCTAGAGAAAAATCCTCTTTTGTGTTTTCCTGACATTTGGTGTATTCCTACAATCCTGGGTTATAACTATATCATTCCAAACTCTGCCTCTATTTTTGTATGACCTTCTTCTCTGTGTGTGTCTCAGTGTGTATTTCTCCTCTAATAACAAGACCTATCAGTCTTATAAAGCCTGTCCAAATCCCATATGACCTCATCTGAGCATCTACAAAGACCTTTAGGACAATATGAAGTGTAACAACATTCCTACTATAGGGATTTCAGAAGGAGAAGAGAGAGAGCAAGGCATTGAAGATGTATTTGAAGAAATAATGATTGAAAATATACCTAACTTGATGAAACAAAATGACACACAGGTCCAAAATGCACTGAGAGTTCCCCCAAAAGATGAACCCAAAGAGGCCCACACCAAGTCACATCTTAAATAAAATGGCAAAGTTTAAAGACAAAGAAAGACTCTTAAAAGCAGCAAGAGAAAGACAGACAGTTACCTACAAGGGAGCTCCAATAAGACTATCAGCTAATTTCTGAACAGAAATATTTTGGGCCAGAAAGGATTGGCAGGAAATACTCAGTGATGAAAATCAAGAACCTAAAACAAAGACTAATTTACCCTGTGAAACTATAATTTAAAATTGAAGGAGAGCCCTGACTGAGTAGCACAATTAATTAAATCATTGTCCTGTACAACAAAAAGTTGCTGCTTCGATTCCAGGTCAAGGCATATACCTTGGTTGTAGGTTCGATCATTGGTCACAGGGCATGTGGGAGGCAAGCAATCTATGTTTTTCTTTCACATTGATATTTCTCTCTCTCTCTTTCTCTCTTTCTCTTTCCTTCCTTTCTCTTTAAAATCAATAAACATACCCTCAGGTGATGATTAAAAAACAATTGAAGGAGAAATAAAGAGCTTCCAAGACAAAAAAAAATGTTAGAGTTTGTTACCACAAAACTATTATGACAAGAAATGTTAAAGAATCTTTTTAAAGAGGAGAGATTAAAAAACAGAGGAACATATTTAAAAGAATAAAGTGGTAATAAATACATAATTCTCAATAATAAGTTTAAATGTAAATGTCTGAAGGTTGCAATCAAAAGACAAAGGGTAGGCCCAGGCTAGGTAGCTCAGTTGGTTAGAGCTTCCACCCAACACACCAAGGTTGTGGGTTCAGTCTGTGGTCAAGGCACATTCAAGAAGAACCAATGAGTGTATAAATAAGTGGAACAACAAATTGATGTATTTTTTCTTTCTCTCTCTTTCCTTTCTTCTCTCTCTCTCTAAAAACAATAATTAAAAAAATAAAAAGTAGACAAATTGATAAGAAAACAAAACCCATATATATGCTATTTATAACAGGCCCACCTCATAATGTAAGGTACACACAGACTAAAAGTAAAGAAATGGAAAAATACATTTCATGCAAATAGAAATGAAAAAAGCAGAGGCAGTAATACTTGTATCTGACAAAATAGACTTTAAAACAAAAGATATAATAAGGGATAAAGAAGGATACCTCATAATGACAAAAGAAAAAATCCAGCAAGAGGATATAACATTTGTAAACATTGATATGTGCCACTTATAGGAACACCTAAATATATAAATGAATCTTGCCTGACATATTTCCTGTATTGACAATAATACAGTCATAGAAGAGGATTAACAACACCTTATTAACAACAATGCATAGGTCTTCCAAATAGATAATCAATAGGCAAGAGGTGATCTTAAGTGACAAAGTAGATCAGATGGTTTTAATTGATATCCTTAGAGCATTTTATCCCAAAGAAGCAGAGATACATTATTATTTTATTGTAATTAAACTTTTAATTTTAGATTTACAACTTTCAAATAGCAGAATAAATAGCATGAGTTTATAGTGATATAAATAAATGACTGAATAAATAATTAAATAAAGGAGAAGAGAAAAATCTCATGTGGAAAAATTACAAAAGTTTATGTAGCTGTGTGTCCTTAAGGAGGGAGATTTTATCCTCCTTAGATGTCTTAATTGTGACAAATATACCAAACTAATGTAATAATAATAATAATAATAATAATAATAATAATAATAATAGTAGTAGCAAAAACTAGAAATAAGGTATACAAAATTCTCTATTATTTTGGGAGAAAAATTTGTTAAATGCAAATGAAACATTTTCTAGCATTAGACCACATATTAGGACACAAAATAAGTCTCAATAAATTAGATTTAAATCATGTCAAGTCTTTTCTCTGACCATAGTGAAAGTAAAAATCAGTCACAAGGATATGAAAAACCCACAAAGACATGGAAGCAAAATAACATGTCACTAAACAACGATTATGTTAAAAATGAGATTAAAGAAGAAATCAAAAGATTCCAAGAAAAGAATCAAAATGAGAACAGAAGAACCCAAAATCTATATCACACAGTGAAAGCAGTCCAAAGAGGTAAATTCAGAGTATTATAGACCTATCTCAAGAAACAAGAATAATGAAAAATAAACAATTTGACTTTACATTTAAAGGAACTTGAAAAATAAAAACAAAGTCCAAAGTGAGTACGAGTAAGGAAGTATTGTAAAAAAATCAGAGCAGAAATAAATGAAATAAAATCTAAAAAATATAAAAGATTAATGAAACCAAGGTTCACTCTTTGAAAGGATAATCGGGATTGACGAACCCTTGACTAGACTGACTCATCAACAAAAAGAGAGAACCCAGATAAATAAAATCAGAAATTAAATAGAAGAAGTAACAACTGAGGCTGCAGAAATACAAAAGATTGCAATAAAATAATATGTATGCTTTATGCCCCCAAACTGGACAACCTGGAAGAAAATGATACATTTGTAGAAACATAATCATCCAAAACTGAATTTAAAAAATCAGAGACCTGAATAGATAGATTATAACTAATGAAATTGAAGCACTAATCAAAACACTTCAAATAAACAAAACTATTGGACCACAGGGTTTCCTGTGGTTTCCTAAAATTATCCTGGTTTCACAGGATAATTTTACCAAACATTCAAAGAAGGACTAGCACCTATCATTCTAAACTACTTGAAAAATATTCAAAAGGAGGGATGACTCCCAAGCTCATTTTATGAAGCCAGCATTGTCCTAATTCCAAAACCAGATAAAGACACCAAGAAAGAAAATTGTAGGCCAGTATCCCTGAAGAACATAAATGTGAAAATTCTCAACAAAATCCAAACTGAATCCAGCAATGTATTAAAAGAAAATACACCTTGGTAAAGTAGGTTTATTCTGGTGATAGAGTCTGGGACAGTATCTGCAAATCAATGAATGTGGTATGCCTCATAAACACAGTGAAGGTTAAAATCACATGATCCTATCAATAGGTGCAGAAAAAGCATTTGATAAAATCCAGAACCCATTTATTATTAAAAGTCTCATCAAAGTGGGACAGAAGAAACATACCTCAAAGTAGTAAAGGCCTTATGTAACAATATCAGAGTCAACATCTTACTCAGTTGGCAAAAACTAAAAGAATTTCCCCTAAGGTTGGGAACAAGCTAAGGATGTCAACTGTCACCACTTTTATTCAACATGGTACTAGAATTCCTAGCCACAGAGACCACACAAGAATAAGAAATGAAAAGCATGCAAATTGGAAAAGAGGATGCAAAAGTCATTAATTACAGAAGAAGTGATACTGTATATAGAAAACCCTAAAAAACCACCAAAAAACTACTGGAAATCATCAATGAATTCAATAAAATGGCAGGATACAAAATTAATGTTCAGAAATCAGTTGCATGAATATGCTAATAATGAACTATCAGAAAGGGAAATTAAGAAAACAACCCTATTCACTGTTGCTTCAAAAAGTACAAATTAATTTGGAATAATTTTAACCAAGAAGGTAAAAGATATATACATGGAAAATTGTAAAACACTGAGAAAGGATTCATTGAACAAGATACAAATAAGTGGAAGCACATACTGTATTCATGAATAGGAAGAATTAATATAATTAAAATATCCAAGATATCCAAAGCAAATTATAGATTCAGTGCAATTCCTATGAAGATTCAATGATGTGGCCTGGCTAGTGTGGTCCAGTGGACTGAGTGCTGGCCTGAGAACCAAAGGGTAGCCTGTTGAATTCCCAGTCAGGGAACGTGCCTGGGGTGCAGGCCAGGTCCTCAGTAGGGGGCATGTGAGAGGCAACTACACATTGATGTTTCTCTTCCTCTCTTTCTCCTTCCCTTACCCTCTCTGTAAAAATAAATAAATACAATGTTTTTGAAAAGATAACAATGATGTATTTCACATCATTGATTCATTGATTCATCATTCATCACATTCATTCCAGAACTGGAATTAATATTTCAAAAATTTATGTGTAACCACAAAGAGCCCTGCACAGCAATAACCATCCTGAGAAAGAAGGACAAAAGTGGAGGAATCACACTTCCTAATATTAAACTTTACTATAAGTCCACAGCAATCAAAACAGCATGGTACTGGCATAAAAAAGACATGTAGGTCAATGGAACAGAATAGAAAGTCCAGGAATAAACCCACCCTTTTATAGTCAATTAATATTTGATAGATGAAACACTCACATACAATGGGCTAAGGATATAATAGTTTATTCAATAAGTGGTTTGAGAAAATTGGAGGGATACATGCAGAAAAATGAAACTAGATTACCTCCTTATACCATATAAAAAATAAACTCATAATGGATTATAGACTTAAATGTTAGACTCAAACCCATAAAAATCCAAGAAAACCTATAGGCAGTAAAATCTTGCACATTTCTCATAACAGTATTTGTCTTATATGTCCCATCAAAAAAGGGACAGAAAAGAAAAAAAAATAAACAAATGGGACTACTTCAGACTAAAAAGTTTTCACACAGCAGTAGAACAATATCCACAAAATAAAAAGACAACCCGCAGAATGGAAGATCACATTCTCTGATACATCTGATAAGGGGTTAACATCCAAAGTTCATAAAGCACTTACAAAACTCAAAACCAAAACAAATAAATGAACAAACAAAAAATCCAATTAAAAATGGGCAAAAGACCTGAATAGACACTTCTCCAAAGAGGACATACAGATGGGTAATAGACATATGAAAAGATGCTTAACATCAATATCAAAGAAGTGCAAATTAAAATCACAGTGGGCTATCACCTCACATCTGTCAGAATGGCTGTCATCAATAAATCAATACATGGCAATGGTTGCCAAGGGTGTAGAAAAAATGAGAACCCTTGTACAGTGCAGGTGGAAATGCAGATTGGTGCAGCCGCTGTGGAAAACAATATGGAGTTCTCTTAAAAAATTAAAAAATGGAACTGCCTTTGATCCCACAATTCTACTTCTCAGTATTTATCTGAAGAAAGCTGAAACACTAGTTGAAATGAATATGTGCATCGTTATATTCATTGCAGCATTATTTACAATAGTCAAGATCTGAAGCAGCCCCACTGTCCTTCAGTAGACGAGTGAATAAAAGCTGTGGTACATTTAGAAAATGGAATACTACTCAGCTGTAAAAAAAAGAAGACTGTCCTTTGTTACTGCTTGTATGGACCTGGAAAGCATTATGCTAAGTGAAGTAAATTGGTCAGAGAAAGGCAAGAACCATTTGATTTCAGTTATATGTGGAATCTAATGTATATAATAAACTAAAAAATCATAATAGAAAGACACTCAGAGAAGAGATTGACAGCTGTCAGAGGGGAGAGGGTTTGTGGGGCTGGATAAAAAAGGTAAAGTGAATAAGTAAAAAAAAAAA
>PVKM010046665.1:0-11645 GCA_004027735.1 Carollia perspicillata
TCTTGGTTGGTGATATGTTTCTAGAAACTTATCCATTTCTTCTAGATTTTACTATTTGTTAGCATGTAGTTCATAGTACTTTCTTATCCTTTTTATTTCTGATTTTCATTTTTTAGTCATCTCTTTTCTTAGTTAATCTAGATAATGGTTTTCCAATTTTATTGAGATTTTAAAAAACAGCTCTTAGTTTTGGTGACTTTTCCTATAAATTTTCTGGTCTTCTATTTTGGTTCTGATCTTTGTTGTTTTTTTCTGCTAAATTTAGGCTTCGTTTGTTCTTTTTCTCATTCTTTGAATTGTAAAGTTAGGTTGTTGATTTGGATCTTCCTTCTTTTTTAATGGAAGTATTTACTGCTGTAAACTTCTCTCTTAGCACTGCTATTACTGTGTCCCTTAAGTTTTGGTATGTTGTATTTTTATTTTCATTTGTCTCAAGAAACTTTTAAATTTCTGTTGTGATTTCTTGTTTGTTCTGTTGGTTATTTAAGAATGTGTGGCTTAATTTTCATGTTGTGATGGCTAGTTTTATGTCAAGTTGACTGGGCTAAGGGATACCAAAACAACTGGCAAAGCATTATTTCTGGGTATGCCTGTGGTGGGGTTCAAGAAGCAAAAAACATTTGAGTCATTAGACTAAGTGAAGAAGATCCACCCTCATGAATGTGCGCAAATATCATCTAATCTTTTGAGGGCCTGAGTAGAACAAAAAGCATAGGGAGGGTGAACCGTCTCTCTTTTTGAGCTAGGACATCGATCTACTGCCCTCTGACATTGAACTCCTGGTTCTTGGGCCTTTGGACTATGGGACTTGCACCAGTTGCCTGCCCCCAAGTTTTCAGACCTTCAGCCTCAAACTGGGCATTATAACATTGGCTCTTCTGGTTCTTAGGACATCAGACTTGGACTAAATTACAACGCTAACTTCCCTGGTTGTATAGCTTGCAGGTAATGTGTTTAGGATTTCTCAATCTCCATCATCAAGTCAGTCAACTCCAATAATAAATCCGTTCTATGTATCAATATATAGACTGTTGTTTCTGTTTTTCTGGGGAACAGTAATATATTTGCATTTTTTAAGTTTTTCTCATGCTGATGATTTCTAGGTTTATTCTATTGTGTTGAGAAAAGATACTTTCTATGATTTCAGTCTTTTTTATTTTCAGACTTGATTTTTTTTTTTTTTTTTTGCCTAACATAAAGTCTGCTCTGGAGAATGTTTCATGTGTACTTCAGAAGAATGTGTTCTCTGCTATTGTTGAGTGGTCTGTGTATGTGTGCTAGGTCCAACTGATGTATAGTGTTGTTCAAGTCCTCTATTCTATTATGTATGGTTGTTCCCCTAATACTGAAAGTAGGGAATTAAAGTCTCCTACCGGTATTTATTTAGTTACTTTCTTTTTTTCCTTCAATTCTGTCAATGTTTGCTTTATAAATTTAAGAACTCTGATATTTGGTAAATAAATATTTATAATTGTTATGTCTTCCTGGTGAATTGTCATTTTTACCTTGATTGTCTTTTCAAATATACCCATCCCTTCTGATAGTTTTTGACATAAAGTCTATCTGGTATTAGTACAGACTCATTAGTTCTGTTCTCATTACCTTTTGCTCAGAATATCTTTTTTCAGTTCTTGTGTTTTCAGCCTATTTGTGTTGTTTAGATATCATGTGAGTCTTTTGTATGCAGCATATTTTTGGATCCTTTTTAAAAATCTTGTCAGCCAATTTATGTCTTTTGACTGAGGCCTTAATCTATGTGCATTTTCAAAAGAACATAAGCACCCCTATGTTCACTGCAGCATTATTTACAATCACCAAGATATGGAAGCAAAGTGTTGCTCAATAGATGAGTAGATAAAACAACTATGGGGTATTTACACAACGTAATACTACTTGGCCATAAAAAAGAGGAAAATTTTACCCTTTGCAACAATGGATGGACCTGGAGATCATTATGCTAAGTGAAATAACCGAGTCAGAGAAAGACGAATACCACATGATTTACTCACATGTGGAATCTAATGAACTAAAATGACAAGGAAAATGGGACAGACTCATAGATGGAGGACAGGATGACACCTGGAGGGCATGGGGTAGGTTTGGAGGTGGAGGGATTGAGCAAAAAGGAAAAAGGACTCATGGACATGGACAACAGTGTGGTGTTTGCTGGGGGAAGAGGGATATAAGGGAACTAAAAGGTAATATAAAAAATACAATAAAGATTAAGTTAAAAAAATCTACGTACATTTAAAGTAATTACTGATACAAATGGATTTAGCATTGCTGTTTTGATACTGTTTTCTGTATGTATTGTGGCTTTTTTTTTTGTCCCTCATTACTCCGCTACTGCCTTCCTTTGTGTCTCTTTGACTTTTTTTTTTGTAGTGATGTGTTTTGATTTTCTTCTCATTTCCTTTTCTGTGTGTTCAATAAATATTTTCTTTTTGGTTATCATTTTGATCACATAAAATACCTTATAAAATAATAAAAATCTCTTTTAAACCATTAACTCCAATTACATAAAAACTCTACTCCTTTATAGTAATGTTCTCCTATTTGTTATTATTGTTACTAATTACATCTTTATATACTGTGTACCCATTAACATAGAGTTATACGGCATTTTTAGGCTTTTGTCCCTTATAACTGACACAGTAATTAAAAGTGGATTTATGCAACAAAATTATGGTAATACATGATTTGTCCACATATTTACCTTTATTGGGTAATTTTATACTTTCATGTGACTTCATGTTGCTCCCTAGCATCCTTTTATTTCAATTGGTAGAACTCATGCTTTTTTAAAAAATCCTCACCCAAGAATATATTTATTGATTTTAGAGAGAGAGGAAAGGGGATGGGGAAAGAAACATCAATTTATTGTTCTGCTTATTTATGTATTAATTGGTTGATTCTTGTATGTGTTCTGACTGGAGATCGAACCCACAACCTTGTCATATCAGGATGACACTCTAACCAACTGAGCTTCCTGGCCAGGGCTTCCAGTCACATCTTGAATGACTGGAATGTTATTCACATCCTGACTAGTTGTACATTAGGCATTACAGATTCTCCTCTCTTCATGGTGCCAGAACCTTTTATTCCTATATTTGTTAAAAGAATGAAAGTGGTAACAAAAACTACTGTGATGTAGCATTGGCTTTTCTTTTTGTGAGTATACTATTTCTGCCATGATTTTGAAGTAAAGATGTTACATTGCCAAGCCAAAGAAGATAGGTTGTTTTTTGTTCTTTTGTAGCCATCGACCAATGGGTGCTGGTTTATTGGTAGGGGAAACCTTATTAATGTCTTATGGATTCAACATCCAGTTGGGCAGCACTGGATTGGTCAGTAGGTAGGAACCAGCAAAGGGTGTGGCCATCCATGCCAACTGGCAGGTAAGTGTGGAAGTAACACCCACTGAAACCTCTCCAATATGTGGCAGATGCTTCTCACATTGTACTGTTTACACCCCTATAGGACGTCAATTCAAAGGAAACATTACCCATTAACCCTGGGTGATGGGATAGTTACAGGGGTTTAGTTAGATGATCAAGTAATCCCTCATAGTGGCTATTATGTTTGACTGCTATATGGTAGGACAGCCTCACCCATTCTCACTCCTGAACCTGCAGGAGGCTCTATAAAGTGTTTACATCAGTACATTCACCAGTCTTTTTACTTGGCAGCTTGACCTAACTCCTCCTTTCAAATTCCATCCTTACTGAATGCCCCAGACACATCCAACCAAATAGCCAGTGACATGTTAATACACCATGCATTGCAAGGTCCCATCCTCAACTTGTCATCCACTATGCACTTCTCTAACTGTAGGACTCTTCCCATATATGAACAGTTAGTATAAATTCTGCTCTTCTGCAATGTTTGGATCCAGACTCATCCACCTGACCTCATTTGCTACACCAGCTAGCCTACTGAGATAAGATGGGTTATTATTGGCAATATAGCCACAAAATAATTATTGGACCAATATAACACAACAGTATTTTTTATGTATTAATCCTGTGAACCAAAAGCATAAATAAATGTTATGGGCTATTTGAACCCAGGGATGTTTTCTAAGAGTGGACATTTTTGACAGGGCCAAATCTAATGGACCATTTGGCATGAACCAAATGAGCTCATGGACATTTTTGGTAGGGACAAACTTCAAGGACCTGTTAGTGTAGATCACATGTCTCCATGGACATTTTGGACAGGACGAAATATCAAGGACCTTTTAGTGTGGACCAAATGTCTCAGTGACATTTTGGACAGGACCAAATGTCTGCTAATCTCTAGTAGGTAGCAAAAGAATTGAGGTTCATATCTGGAATGTCTGGCTCAAAGCCAGCACTATTTCATTTCTTCAAATAGCCCAAATCAAAAGAACACAAGTGAGCTAAGAGAACTTACTGCTTTTATACATTTGTCTTCTGAAATAAATAGCACTATTTCCTTGGTGATATTATATATTATTCTTTAAATCTAGCTAGTCTTTTGTTGGCTTTGTTCCTTCTAAGCAGATATTCTTTCCAGTCTAAAATCTCCAAAAGATTTTCAGGGTAAAATACATTTCAAGATATGCAATCACATGGAAGAATGAAAATCTTTTATAATATTGTTTGCTAAAATGAAAGCTCTACTTAACAGAAGCCATTAAAATATTTACAAAGTAGCAGCTGCTCTTATAAAAAAATATGGCTTTTTTGAGGCATAAAAATAAACAAGTTGATAAGTACAATATAAGCCATTTGTCGGCTTCTTTGTGTACATAGCACAATATATAGAAAATTCTGATATTTACAGAGCAATTATAATATAAAGCCTTTTAACTTAAAAGGACACAGCCTCAGTTAGAACTGTTTACAAGAATTCTTCATACTGATCTTTTAAACAATTTAGGAAGCCCCCAACATAATTCTTCTAAGAAATGTTAGGTTTTTGTTTTTTTTTAAAAAAGCTTTGTTCTTAAAGATAATTTTACATTTGATATATGTGTATATATAATTTTATACATGTATATATATATAAAATTCTCTCCCTATTCAATTCAGTTAAGTTCTTCATTGAACTAGAATTTCAGCCAGTGGTTTTATGGAAATAATTACAAATCATAGGAAATAGACCAAGAGAACAAAAATGTTTAAAAGCAACTGAACATTTGCATTTTTATGCCTTAATTTACTAATTCAACATTTTATATATAAATTGAGCTGTTGATTTTGTTTTTTTTTAAAAAACAAATCCTTTAAAAAAGCAAATATAATTATTAAAAATCTGTAATGTTGGTTATTTTTATGTTTTCTCAAAAGAGAGCAATTGATACCTGATTATTACAACCACAGATTATTTTTGAAGAAAGAGAATGCTGTTAAAAAAGTGGCTTTTGGCAAAATCTTTTTAAAAATTTTTATTTATTTTTAGAGAGAGGGGAAGGGAGGCAGAAAGAGGGAGCAAACATCTATCAGTTGCCTCTCTCACGTCCCCCACTGGGGACATGGCCCACATGTGCCCCAACTGGGAATTGAACCGACAACCTTTTGGTTCAGAGGCTGGCACTCAATCCACTGAGCCACACCATCCAGGGCATTCATGCCACATTTTTGATGGGTGTACTCTATTATTTACAACCCTTATAACTATTGTTTTTTATTGTGGTAAAAAATACATAACAATCTATCATCTCACCACTTTCAAGAAGATTCAGTCTCCCGCTTAAGATGGTTCAACTTAAAGATTTTTCAACTTTATAGTGGAGTGAAAGTGGGTTTCTACTCCAGTTAGTAGAAACCTGATAAGCTAAGTTATGATGTTTGGTAGATTACATGCATTAAATGCATTAAATGCATTTTTAACTTACAATATTATTAACTAAGATGGGTTTATTGGGATGTAACCCCATTTAAGTCAGGGAGCATATGTATACAGTTTAGCAATGTTAAACATGTTCACATTGTTTACAAGAGATCTCTAGAACTTTTTCACCTAGGGAAAATGAAACTCTATACCCATTAAAACTAATTGTACTCCCCTCTATCCCCCCAGCAACTACTTTTCTTCTTTCTGTTTGATGACCTTTGATACTGCATATGAGTAGGATTGTACAGAATTGGTACATTGTGATAGGTTTCATCATTTAGTTTCATAGGTCGATATATTTATAATGCTCACCAGTGGACCTTATTTAGGTGTAATTTTGGTTGTCTGAATCTCTTTCTCTAGTAGATTCCCCAGTAATGGTTCATGGGAATAATGGGTTGTTTTGGCTGAATATAACATTTTTGGCTCATGTTTTCTTTTCTTGAGCATCTTAAGTATATTACTCCATTATTATATTCTGGAATAAAGTGTTGCTATCAAAAAATGATCATAACCTGATGTTATTTGCTGCAATAAAGTGTTGTCATCAAAAAGCAATCATAACTGCCCTGGACAGGTGGCTCATTTGGTTGGGGCATCATCCTGGTGTACGTGAAAGATTGTGCATTCGATTCCCAGTCAGGGCACATACCTAAGTTGTGGGTTCAATCTGTGGTTGGGGCACATACAGGAGGCAGGTGATTGATATTTCTCTCACATCAATTTTTTTTCTCTCTCTGAAATTGGTAAACATGCCATGGAGAGTATGGCTTGGTTGGAGCATTGTCTGATAAACCAAAAGGTCGTGGATTCAATTTCTGGTCAGGGCACCTGTCTAGGTTGCAGTTCTGTGTACAGGAGGCAGCCAGTAGATGTTTTTCTCACATCAATGTTTCTCTTTCTTTCTCCCTGGAATAAAAAATATATAGATATAAAATCAATACACATATCCTCAAGTGAGGATTAAAAAAAGTGATCATAATCTGATTCTGTTCCCTCTATAAGGACTTAGTCTTTTTGTCTGAACACCCCAAGGATTTTTTTGTTTATTTTCTTTAAAGTCCAAGAATTTCATTAATATATGTTTTGATATAGAAAATCTTGGGCTGCTTTTTCAAGATATATGATATGCCCTTTCATTTTGCAGTATAAAGTCTTTTTTATTTCAGAGAAAGTTTCTTTAAGAGTTTTTTTTAGGATCTATTCTATTGTATTGCTTTGGTTATTCTTCTTTAGTAACTCTTATTATACATATGTTGGACCTTCTTTGTGTAGTATCTCTAGCACTTTCTCTTGTCCTTTTTATCTCTTCCTCATTTTTTTCAGATTCAATATATTTTATTTAAAATACACACTTTTATTATTGAGGTATAACTGACATAACATTATATTTGTTTCAGGTATATTGTATAATATTAGATATATTATAAAATGATCAAAACAATAAACCCAGTTAATATCCATCACCATACATAGTTACAATTTTTTTCTTGTGATGAGAACTTTCAAGATCCACTCTTCTAGCAAATTTCAAAACATGCAAGACAGTATAATTAACTATACTCACCATGCTTTACATTATATCCCATGACTCACTTTATAACCAGAAATTTGTACCTTTGACCCTATTCACCCATTCTTCCCCACTGTGACGCTCCCCCCACCCAGCTCACTTCAGAAAACCAATCTGTTCTCTATATTGATGAGCTCATTTTTGTTTTTTAAATTCTACCATAAGTGAGATCATCCAGTATCTATCTCTTCCCCTCTGACTTATTTCAGTTATCATAGTACCTTCAAATACATCCATATTGTCACAAATGACAAGATTTCATTCTTTTTATTGTGGCTGAATAATTATATATATATAAAATCACATTTTCTTATGCATTCACTTATTGATGAACACTTAGGTGGTATTCATGTCTTGGCTATTGTAAATAATGCTGCAATGAACATGCGGGTGCAGATATCTTTTTTTAAGTGAGTGTCTTTGTTTCCTTCAGATTAATACTCAGAAGTGGGTTTACTGGATCATATGGTAGTTCTATTTTAAATTTTTTGAGGAACCTTTATACTATTTTCCATAGTGGTGACACCAATTTACATTCCCACCAATAATGTACAAACGTTCCATTTTTTCCACAGCCTTGCCAACATTTGTTATTTCTTGATGAAGACAATGGCAAGCAGTATCTACTGCATTGTAGACGAGACATAAGACAAATTCACACTGACTACTGAGTCCTGTGGAGGAAAAGGGATGGCACAGACACTCTCTCAAGAGGAGAGCACACCAACCCTTGCCTTGACAAGCTTTTATTGCTTTTCTGGGCATATTACCTTGAGGATGGTCCTCATTTACTATGCACAGGTTCACTTTAGGTGGTTACCTTTTACAGAAAACAAAGGAGATAATGCCGCTAATCACATCAGAGAAGAAGGGTATTTGCAAATGCAAAGGGAAAAGTGTTTGAACTGGTTACACTCATCCTTGGAAGGCTTAGCATAGATTTTAAGGAGTCACTTTAAAGATATGTAGTAAATGTTTGCTGCCTCAATTCAGGGTGAGGGAGTTTTAGCAAAAACCAAGTCTCAAAGTGGCTTAGGTGCAATGCAGGCCTGAACCTATCTGTGGGCGTGGGTCCTGTGTACTGGACATCGCTTTCCAATGGCCTGAGTGGGAGCTGGGCCCACGCCACACAGAATGGTCTCCTATAATTTCATGTCTTTTTGATAATAGACATTTGTCCCAGGTGTGGGGTGATGTCTCATTGTGGTTTTGATTTGCATTTCCCTGACGATCAGTGATGCTGAGCACATTTTCATATACCTGTTGGCCACCCATATGTCTTGTTTGGGAAAATTTCTACTCAGATCCTGTGCCCATTTTGTAATTGGATTATTTGTTCCTTTTTTCTATGGCATTGTATGAGTTCTTTTATTTATTTCAAATATTAACCCCTTATCAACAATATGATTTGCAGATACTTTCTCCTAATCTGTAAGTTACCTTTTTATTTTGTTGGTTTCCTCTACTTATTCTTTATTTTCAAGTGTTTTTCTCCTTTAAATTCTCTAGTTGTCATAAGGCATGTGTTTTTGTTCTTGTGATCTCTCTAGTTTGACCTTCGTCTATTAAATTATTTTTCTTTCGTATTTTTAATTATTTTCTTAATTCTTTCATATCTAAAAAAATCTTACTTCTGTTATCACCACATTTCTTAGTTTCTCTAAGGACAACATACTGATTTATGTTGTTCTTTCATAACTTCTATCATTATATCAATTTATTTAAGCTTATTTTAGAATATTAGGGTTAGTTTTCATGTTTGTGGTAATGTCGTTCTGTAGTGTTTTCACTGTTTGTAGGAAAATTATTCTGCTCCTTATTCTGTTTTTTAACACTGTGTGTGCGATCTGGTTGCAATCTTTTATTGTTACTTATTTTTTATCAGAATTTGGGTTTTCTATACATTTAAGACAGCAGATGGGGCCATGATAATTTTTTATCTTCATAGATCTGGAGCACATTAGTCTCCTGTGTTCATCAAGTAGTCAAAAATATGGTTTCCTCTTGTCTTAGTCCATTTAGGTTGCTATATCAAAATACCACAGACTGGATAGCTGATAAATGATAGGAATTTATTTCTTATAGTTCTGGAGGCTGAAAGCCCCAAAATAGGTCATGTGCTTGTGAAGGCCCTCTTCTAGGTTGGAGACTGTTGATTTCTCACTGTCCTCATGTTGTGTAAGGGGGCAAGGGATCTCTCTGTGGCCTGTTTTATAAAAGCAGTAATCTCTTCATTAGGGCTCCAACCTTGTGATCTAATCAACTTCCATAGGCCCAATCCCACTACCATTACCTTAGGGGTAAGAGTTTCAATGTATGTATTTGGGGGGACACATTCAGACCATAGCACCTATATTCTTCCCTTTAATTTCAACCTTTTTTTCCCTGTAGCCCTGTTGTGCCTATTAGGCTGAATTTGGGCTCTACTCTCACTGTTTCTCTTCAATTTGGGGAATTATCTAGAGATGGTTGATATGTTAGTTTTAAGTATTTGTAGGACCCAGAATCTAGATCATTCCAGCACCTCTATACCTTCTCACAGTCCCATCGTATTTACAGATTATAGCCTATAGTGCTTCTCAAGTTTCTGCTACTGTTCTGAGAATGACCCTGCAAAATTTTCCAGTTAGTAATTGAGTTCTCCATCTCTCAGGGCCATAAAAGCCCCTTACCTTTTTCTACTTCTCCCATTCATTTTTTATTATTTGTTTGCATGTGTGAGGCTTCACATTCACAGTCTGTATTCATGCTGATAATTAAAATGCAATGAGCTTTTGCTTTTCTCCTCCATGAGTGGTTTCTGTCCTCCCTGAGCTAGACTACGGACACCTGCATTCCTACTTCACAAGTGCACAGTCCCAGTCAATTCCCTAACTGGCAGTGTCCCTGGAGTGGGTGTGTCTACCTAGTGTGACTGGGTGCTTGGAGCCAGAAGCAAGAGGTCCTGGGGTCAGTGAAGAAAAAAAACAGTGAGTAGTGGCATTTCACAGGTGGCCCACAATGCTGTCCCATCCTGCCCCTTCAGGGTAGGGATGTGGTGGTGGGGTGTATGTGTGTTTGTACCATGAACCTCCCATTTATTATAAACCTCTTGAGTCTCTTTGTTGTTCCAGAAGAGAGTCAAGCCCAGCAAAGTCTTTCTTCCTTGCTGATTCTGCAAAGTCTGTTCCCTTGGCTGTGGTTTTGCTGGATAGTAGATAGGGACATTCAGACTCTTATTCCTCTGTTCATGCATGTCACTAATTAGATTGTGAAGCATTTGACCACCTTAAGAGAGTCATAGTTACTCCCATCACTTATCTGTGATTCACTGAATTTCTTCACTTTGATTTTCAGAGGACTAGGTAGAACTCCCATTGTTTTAACACCCATCTTGGGCCTTCACAATCCCATGAAGTTTTCAGTGCATCTTATATTTGTTGGTGATTTGTCCATACTACTTATATTTTGGAGTTTATAAGAATGTTTTGTACTAGATTTTGTTGTAGATGATTGAGGTTTCAAGAAGATTAAAATACTGCACTTATGCCATCATCTCAAAATCTTTTGGCAGCATTGATTTTCGTAAAAACAGGGAATAACTCAAAACATCCAGCAATAGAATATTGGTTAAACAAACTGTAGTGTGTCCACATAATTGAACAGTAGCTGTTAAAAAGGAGAAAGGGTCAATATACATATACTCATATAGAGCTTTACAGAATATTTTGTTAAATTCTTTTTAAAAGGTAATTTGTAAAACAGGAAGTGATAGATGGCCATATTTTGTTAAATATGTGAAAAGGTCCTGACCAGTGTGATTCAGTAGTTGGAACATTGTCTCATAAACCAAAGATGGTGGTTTCAGTCCTGGTCAGGGCGCATATGAGAGGCAACCCAGTCGATGTTTTTCTCTCACGTCAATGTTCCCCTCCCTCTCTCTCTTCCTCCCTTACCCTCGCTTTAAAATTGGTGAGCACGGGAAGCAAAAGCTTGAGTCTGGTGCCTTAGACCACTCGGCCATCCTGACAAGGTTCAACATTCGCAAATCAGTAAATGTAATACATCACATAAACAAAAGCAAGGACAAAAATCACATGATCATATCAATAGATGCGGAAAAAGCATTTGACAAGGTACAGCACCCATTTATGATCAAAACACTCAGCAAAGTGGGAATTAAGGGAGCATTCCTCAACATAATAAAGGCCATATATGAGAAACCTACAGC
>PVKM010046666.1:0-11646 GCA_004027735.1 Carollia perspicillata
CCCCCTTCACCTCACTGTCCACTCCCTCAGGGTAGGGACCGTATCTGTGTTGTCACCCCCATGTCCCCAGGGCCTAGCTCAGTTGCTCTTGGCTGTAGTAGACACTTAGAACCATTTGTCGAATGACTGAGTGAGAAAAAGTAGGAATGACTGGCTCACCGTCAGCAGCGTGGAGGATGAATTGACAGGGAGTCTAGTTATAATCCAGATGAGTATTGACGGTGGTCTGAACTGTAGGTTGAAGACTTATTTGGGAATCAGAATCCATGGGTTGGCAGAAGGTAAGGGAGGAGGAGTCAGGGATGACCCCAGGTTTCTGACTTAAGCATCTGGGGTGGTTGGTGGGGCCCTTGCCCAAGGGGGAGCCTGAAGGAGGAGCAGGCTTGGGGTGTCATGCAACCAGACACTTTCCTGACAACCTTCCCTGACCCCCATTGTCCAGCCAGCAGCCTACACGCTTCAGTAACCGCTGCCTGCAGATGATCGGTCGCTGTTGGCCCCACCTCAGGGCCCTGGGGGTTGGAGGCGCCGGCTGTGGGGTGCAGGGCCTGGCATCACTCGGTGAGTCTTCCCCTGGGACCGCGGTGGGGGTTAGTGGGAAGCAGGCATGGGTGCAACACGGAAATCTCAGAGGAGCTCTGGGCTGCAGCCCGGTGGTGGCAGGAGCATTATTAGGGCACCGGGCAGGAGGTGACCTGGGGAGTTCATCAGCAGGACCTCGCCCTTCCTCCCTCTTCCTAGCAAGAAACTGCATGCGGCTGCAGGTCCTGGAGCTGGACCACGTGTCGGAGATCACCCAGGAGGTGGCGGCTGAGGTCTGCCGGGAAGGTCTGAAAGGACTAGAGATGCTGGTGCTCACAGCCACCCCTGTCACCCCCAAGGCCCTGCTGCATTTCAACAGTGAGCGGAGGGGTTGGAAACACGGGGTGGGGGGCGAGGGTCACCTCTTACCATGCCTGGTCAGCAAGAAGCATAACCAGCTGCTTGTCACTCCTAGTCAGCAATCACCAGTGCTGGAGTTAGACTGACCAGGGTTCTAGTCCTGGCTTTGCCACCAGTGCCTTCTGAGGCCAGCGTGGCATTCAGGGCCTTCCAGCATGTGGTCCAAATAGTTCAGTTCAGCAGACATCTGTTGCCCTGTGCCCTATTCATGTTGCAGACAGGAGTGAGGCAGCACTTCTTCCCCTATGTGAGCCAAGGTCAGAGGCAGGAGGACAGACAGGTTAAGAGCAGGTATTGGGAGCTTTACTGACCTGGGTCTCAATTCTGACTTTACTGCTTATTAGCTATGTGACTTTGGGCAGGTTACTATACTTCTCTGAGTTTTGTACCACGTCTTCTAGGCTGATTTTCTAGGATGAATGGGAGGGTTGAAGGAGATGGTGTGTGAGCCCCCGAGGACAGTCCTCAGAGGGAAGACTCCTCTCCCTGACATAGATTCCAGGCCAGGCCTCCCGTGGCCCCGCCTCCCTCCGGCACACACTCCATCTCCAGTCACGCCTCCACCTTCGGAGAGGGCACGGGTGCCCAGCGTGGGCTTCTCACACCCATAAAGTGAGACCATCATCCAAGACCGTTGGACCCTGGGCAGGACCCCATTATCGGCCTTATTATCTCCAGGATCCTCTACTTCCCTCCCCTTCAGCCTCATGGCCTTGCCTTGGACTGACCACCAGAATTAACTGCTCAGCTTTCGAAATCACGACCTTCAGGGCCCTCTCTGCCTCCTGACCTTCTCCCTCCTCCTCTCCTGACTTCACGGCAACATCCAGTCCCTGAAGCCTTCCGCTCCCACTCGTTTGCTCTCTGTCTCCCTTCTTCCGTTCTCCCGCCGAGACCCACCAGCCTCACCTCAGCTGCTCAGCCTTTGTTGTTCACGTCCAAATGCCCAGGCCGTAGTGCAACTGTCCCCTCTGCGGGGGGAGTCCTCGGGGCCCCTGCACAGCTGCTGCCCGCTCATCCTCCCGGAGTTCACTGCAGCCTCCGTTCTTCGACATCACCTCCCACCTTCTCCCGTTGCCCAGTTGAGCCCCTGAGCAGCATGGGTCTGCCCTCCTCTCTGTGTTTCTGGGGCCTGACATTTGACTGTCCCTCAGTAGGGTTATGATTTCATTAGTGAAAGGAAAGGCGGCAGCCCCATTGCCCAGGCCAAACACAGGCACGCACCTTACCCACCTTTTCCCAGGCATTTGCCGGAACCTCAAATCCATTGTGGTCCAGATTGGGATTGCTGATTATTTCAAAGAGCCCAGCAGTCCTGAGGCCCAGAAGCTGTTTGAAGACATGGTGACCAAACTTCAAGTGAGTAATTGGCTTTGAGGCCACCCAAGACCCCATGACCCTAGGCTGGGGCTGGTGATGGGTGTGTGATGGGAAGGCCTCCCCTGCGTGGCCCTGAGGATTTGGGCCCGAGGAAAACTAACCCAGGTCTGGTCCGCAGGCCCTGCGACGGAGGCCCGGCTTCTCTAAGATTCTGCACATCAAGGTGGAAGGCGGCTGCTAACCCGGGTGAGGGGCGGCAGGGCCCCTGCCAGCCCCACACCAGGGCACTCTCTTTGGACCTCCAGAGGGACCCTGATTTGAACTAGACCTTCGGAGGCCTGGTGTTATCTCTGGCTTCCAGGGAAGGGTTGACAGTTTCCTGTCCTCCTCCTGGGACAGCAGAGCGACAGGCCTGACCCTGGGCACTGCCTCCCCAGGGCAGGGGCTTGGACAGAAGCTGCCCCCAGGCCCTCACCCAACCCCTAGCTGGAGCAGCCTTCGGGGCACAGCCAGCGAGAAGCTGAGTGCCACCAGCACCTGGTATCTTCTCCCCAAGGATCTGCAATAACCACACAGTGGCTCCTTGGCTGCTCGGGCTGCTCCGACAGACCTGTTGTTGAGGCCCCCAGACCAGAGGGGGGTCCTCCAGGCAGCTCAGACTTGGTAAAGAGGGCTCTTCTCCCCACCCTGCTCTGTTTCAGCCCTCTGTGGGGCGCCTCCTCAGACAGCCCACCTGGGCTTTGAGTCCACATTCTCTAGGGACAACACACAGGCCTAGGGGTCTGGGCAAGCGGTCAAAGGCAGGGGGCGGGAGTGCACTGAGAGAGGGAGTGGGCTTGGAAAGGCAAAACATTCACCCAGACCTTCTCCCCAGGACTTGAGACCGTCCTTCCCAAAGGGGGAAATTGTCAGGAAGAAAAAATAACGTTTTTACTGGTACAGACAAGAGCCCTCCTCCCAACAACCACGTACCCCATGACACACCCGAGCTGAAGTCTGAGCTAAAAGGTGCATGTGTCCATACCTGTCAGCAATCCCAAGCCTCTGGAAGGGCCCTGGGAAACCCTGTCACACATGAAAAGCAGTTCCTGTCCTCAAGGAATGTCCTAATCCAGGTGCTTGGACAGGACTCTGATGGCCTTTGGGTCTGCAAGGCTGTGTTCAAGGGAGTCACTGGGCTGACCTCTGTGCTGGGGCCTGGGGGAGGCCGGGGTGGGGGCGGTGGTCTGGTTGGCTTCCCTGTCTGGCTAGCATGCTAAAAAGTGTGGCCCTGGAAGGTAGCTAGGCCTGTGAGGCCAGAGATGAGGAAGAACACCCTTGCTGGACTTGGCCGCCTCCTCAGGCTCAGCTGGTCCCTTGGGTTGAGGGCTTGGTTGGGAGTTTTCTGCCTGGGGACAGCCCTGGGGCCCCAGCCAGAACCACTTGGCTTCAAAACCACAGAATGCACTGGGGGTTTTCACCGACCCGGCATTGTCCCTACGGTAGGACGGGGTCCCAGCACTAAGGCTCTAGACTCAGGTCTCCCAGTTCCTCCTCAGAACTCCCACAGTGGCTCCAAGGTCATGGGTCTTGCCAACCTTCATTTGGAAAGTTCTTTCAGACATTCACGTAGATTGATCTAAGGGTTTCCCTCTCTCCTACGCAGGACCAGCTTTCAGCCCTAACCCTTACGCAGCTGGTCCTGGCTGGGGCTGGGTTCTTCCACTTTCTCAGCTTCCCAGGGACCCAAATTTCTGCCACAACCTGGCTTGGATGTAAAGACCCAACCCTGGATTACCCTGCAGTGAGACCTCCAGAGGGGGCCCCAGACTCAGCCATGCACCCAGCTTCCGGGGATCCCCACCCAGCTCTCCCACTCTTCTCACTGTTGATGACTTCCTCCCATGGGTTGTTCTGGCCCCGCCCTTTGAAGACCCCAAACATGTTGGCAACTCCTCGTCCTGTCCTGCACGAAGCCTTGGCCTTGCAGCATCCCCAGCCCAGAGGCGCTGGCTGTACTGACACCCACCTCCCCAGCCCTGTCCCCAGGAATCATGGGAAGAAGCACAACTTCGCTGGCCTACAAGGGAGGTGGAGGTCCACTTAGGGCCTGGCTCCCTGGGTGCATCAGCCCTGCCTTCCACCAGCACCCTCAGTAGTCCCTGCTCCCCACAACCCCAGGACCAGAGGTGCTGCCCTCCTTGTCTCCCAGACAAAGCACAAAGGGATGCCCTGCTTGGCCAGAGTCCGCCCTAGGAAGCCTCCATCCCGGAACACAGACTCTTGGCAATTTCTCCACGGGTGGGTGCTCACCAGGATGGCCAGCGTCAGCCCTGGGAAAGGAAGTCAGGGTGCATGGGCAGTGAACTGAAGTGGGAGAAAGGAGGTGCCAAAAGGGCTGGTGCCAGCAGTAGGCTCATTCGGGGTTCATCTGTGCGACAGCGCTGCACACCACCAGCACTGCGGGCAGCAGAGGGAACAGGGCCCCCTCTCCTCTCCTGCTGGAGGAAGCTTGCTTTTCATGGGTTTGGCTTTTCCAGAACCACCCCCCCCCACCGCCGAGTCCCCTGCCCTGTATTTCCCAGCCAAGTGGAGGATGTGTGGGTCTACGTTGCACATGCCTAGGCCCCTGCCAACAGGAACATGGGGTGCAGCGTGTCCCACTGTGCACCTGCCCCTGGGGCTGGCAGACTCATATGGCCTAGACTTCACGCCTGCCCAAGGCCTGACAGATTTGCAGATCCCCACCCCTACCAAGTCCCTGTGTTTACCTGGTCAGCCGTACAGCCAGGGAAGCTGATGGGGATAGGGATGGAGGGTCCAGCCCTCCTTCACTCACCCATATCTCACACCTAATGAAGATGCAAAGAACAGGTTTGGAGACAACTGAGGCAGGCCCTGCTCCGGGGGCCCAGGCATGTACACAAGGCACACGGGTGGCGGCCGCTTGGTGTCCCTACCACTTTCCTGCCACACAGCCTGACCCCAGCCCCTGGGCAGATCGGCATACTTGGCTTGAGGGTGAAGCCCCTTGGCTTCATCATGCTTTGTTCAGCTGCCTCAGCGCTGGCAGAGAACAAAGGAGATGCTGTCAATGTCTGGTTGCCAGAGGGAGTGGGCTGCCCAGGACAGGGCTTTCCACTGGTCAGAAGAGACCACTGAAGGACCAAGGCAGCTCTTGTTTTCCTAGTTCCACAAGAGGAGTTTGAGCCAGCCCCTCAGGAACTGCTTCAAAGAAAAAAAAAAAATCCACCTTCTTGCTAAGGCCTGCTGCTCCCAGGTTTGGCTCTGTCCTTTGCTTTCGGGTCCTGCCTGCCCACCTGGTCCCGTCTCTAAGCCTTTGGGTCACAAGAGGGGAGCTGCCCAGGTCCCAGTCCTTCTAAGGCGCTAAATTGAAGACCTTAACAGAGTGACTACTGGTGCCAAAGACCCAGTTCCTGCTGGACTTGGGGTGGTAACAGGCGAGGTGGTGGGCGGGTACAGGGCCCAAGTGCCCAGAGTTGATTCAAAGTGTGATGGGATGTGCCCCAGCCTGTCAGGCCCTGTTGAGTGGAACGTCCCCCTCCTAAGGGCCTGGCACATCTCTTTAGCCCTGGTGGCCATGCTTCCTCACCCAGCCTGGTCCCAGGCCTGCATTTCTGTATATATTGCTGTGTATCGTGTGTATGTATTTATTCCTGGACAAGTGTGTTCTGCAGCTCTTGCCTGAGAATAAGATATAGAATTGGGTGAAGATCAGAATACCAGGGCCAACCAAGGCAGCCAGCTCCTATTCCCTCCCCAGACCCTTGGGAACCTGGCCAGTCCCAAGACTGCCCCGACAATCAGGCAAGCTTCCCCACCACGAGTCCTAGGCTTGCCTCGTGGCTGGCACGAGGAGGCTTGGCTCTAGTGGGCACTGCTGGTGGGACCTCCACAACTGACCCCCAGGCCCTGCCTTCCCTGCACTGCCAGGCTGCAAGGGGCCTGAGCCGTGAGAGGGTAGCTTCCCCCACCCCAAGCACATCAGGCAGAGGGGTGGAGAGAATTTTTTGGTTTCGTTTCTGAAGTGGTGCCTGTACCTCCAGCCTCCAGGGGGCCTTCACTGGCCCCGCTTCCATGCCCCACCCAGGCATCACCATCCCAGCACTTTGCTCCACGTCACCCATAGATGCCCTTTGCTGAATGTACCTGAGTATGTATTTAAACGGATCACACAGGCATCGGAGAACTTATGGCTTTGTACCCAATAAAAGATGGTGAAACGGGATTATCCGCCTCGGGGAACTAAATGGTAGATGGCCTGTTTGTGGGTCTGTGTCACCAAGCCTTTCTGCAGCCGAAGTGCGCTGAAGCAGGAAGGAGGTGGATGACCCGACTGGCGTCAGCGGGGTGGACGAAGCATCCGAAGACTCATCTCCAGGGCGCAGACGTGGCTGGGGGAAGGCCATGCAGGTTACTGCCCCGGCCAGGCCACCTTTCTGTCTGCACATGGGCAGAAAGCCCCGGGGGCCATTCCCGACACTCAGCCGTCTGTGGGGGCAGCCCCTACACAGACACTGCAGGCGCTGCCCAGTCCCCACAGCCCCAGCCAGCTCCTCGGGAGGCTCAGGCCAGCTGATCAGGCTTTGGCCTGGGAGAGACCAAGTTGCCCAACATGGTCTGGCTTCAACATCCCTATTTTACCAAATGGGTTGTCCCACCTATTTGACTACTCAGGTCTTGAAATATCAAAAATCAGAAAAAAAACGTGTTTAGGCTTAAACTGCGTGTGGCTCCAGCATCAAACGAGCGGACGAGCACTTATCCCCACAGCTCTGAAGCACCTGCTCTCACCTGTTCTTGTATCCAGTGCACATTCAGGACAACTGAGACTCAGGAGAAACCAGTTTACTCAAGGCCCATGGAGTGAGGAGGGATTCCAAAGTCGACCTGTCTGCTACCCCATTCCACTTGAGTCCATCTAACCAGGAATGGCTGGACTCAGAAATTAAATCTTTTTAAAAAATCACTTCCCAACACCAGGCAGCACACGTTCCAGTGGCTCGGTGTGCCCCCAGTGCTTTCCTCTAGCTCTCACCATCTCCCGTTACGCTAGGCCCTGGCTCCCAGGTGGTCTGTGCTGGCCCATCCAAAGTTGCACTGGTCAGGAGAGCGCAAAATGGGACCAGGTGGGCACTTCTTCAGCCGCACCCACAATGGACTTCTGAGTCACTTCAGCTTAAAGAAGAGATGGCCTCTCTAACACATTCCTCCAAGAGACCTCACCCTCGGGATCTCGACAAAGAGGGACCAAAAGAATAGAGGTAGAAGGGGCAAGCGGGTCATGAAACACATTTACTCAGATCCAGAGAAACCGTGGGAGCAGTGCCCGGCTAGGCCAGGGCTAGTAAGATACTTTCAGAAGAAAAGGAAGGAAGGAACTCCACATCTCCCAGCTGCTTCTGGGACTCAGATGTCACAGTGACACTTCAGGACGGGGGCTGCTCAGCTGGAGCTCCCTGCAGGCAGTGTGACCCGCACTCTGCCCAACCACCACCAGAGGCTACTGAAGACCGTCCAAAGAACAGGAGGTAATCTTTCCACCTTTTGGGTGAGTACAAAACTAAAATCCCGAGCTGCAGTCAAACACATCTGTGAGTAACACTCCTGTCCCCAAGTAATTTGCAAAGTGAGTTCAAAGCCTTAAGGTTTATTTAAATAGCCCCCAGTTAGAACAGAGTGGGCCAATCACTACACCTTCCTTGGAATACCAATTAACCAAGACAAGACAGTGAGCGTAAGGGCACCCTGCAGCCAGCCCACCAGCCAGTTGTGTGAGGGGTGGGGTGCCTCTCAGTGGAGGCGGCCACGACCTCGGCCTCGGCCAGCAGCTGGGGGTGCGTCCACTGTCGAGCGAGGGTTCTTGATGGTTTCATCCACGGACACAATGAGGCACGCAGCTTCAGAGGCTGCAGTCAGGGCATTGATCCGAACCATAGCTGGCTCCCACACGAAGGCCTCAAAGTTGTCAGCAATGTCCTCGTTGTTGATGTCTACTCCGTACCACATGCCCCCCTGAAAGATCAGAAAGTGGGAGGCATCATGGAACTGCTTTCAAATTTTTCCCTGCACACTCTCCCTCCAAAAGATGGGAAATGTCAGGAACCCTGACTCCCTGAACTTGCCGGCACTTCCCTGAGGAAGATGGCATCAGCCTCCTGCATCAAAACAGGAACCTGGAAGGCCACCCCTTCCCCTGCCCACCACCCCCTTCGAACCTCGGACACGCTGATCATACAGAGCTCTGGCCCTCTCCCAGGCCGGCTGCTGTTTCAGGGAGGCCTCACCTCAGTCCCACCTGAGGACTGCCTATATCAAACCATGCTTCTCAACAGCAGCAACCCTTACCTTACTGTGTCATCTACTGTTTCCATCAGTCCCCACTAGATGAGGAATGGAGACAGAGAGGTCAAGAGATTTGCGCCAAGTCCTAACACAAGTCGGAAGCACGGCCACTCACTGGGCACTGCTGCTGTCAGAGTGCCCGGCACTTAAACATGTATTTGCTACATAACAAATGAGCAAATGAAGTTGTCCAAGGTAGAGGTGGAGCCACAGCGGGACCCGGGTAAGCAGGACTCCGGAGTGCTTCACCGGCGTGCGTGTCCAGGCCCGGCCACAGGCCACTCCACTTCCTCCCACCACACTGGAAGGAGTGACCACACCCCTGGGAGGGGGGCTGAAGCAGCCCAGGGACCTCCAGTCCTGGCACCGTGGCTCTGCCTCCGCCCCCACGGGCAGCAGTTAGTTTAGTTCCAGCACTGCCACCTGGGCTGAGCACACACTCACAATCTAACTCCACCCACTCACATTCCCGGAGCCCCCAAAAAGCAAGCACCCACCTGGGCATGCCGAGCCCGCAGCTTGTTGAGTATGTTTGTGGCATCAAAGCCTGCGTTGTCACACAGCTGGCGTGGGATAATTTCCAAGGCTTTGGCGTATGCTCCAATCAACAACTGCTGTTTCCCAGGAATGGTCCTTGAGTAATCCCGCAGGTACTTGGAGAGTTCCATCTCAATGGCCCCACCACCAGCCACCACAGAATCATTCTGTAGAGACCATACCCGTCTCTCAGCACAAGTGGTCCCCATGGGCCAAGCTCCAGCCACAGAGAAACCGGGCCACTCAGCCAAGAGGACACCCAGCCCAGGGGGTGGTTCCTCATGATCTCCGCCACCCCAAGCCCCAGGAAGTCTACATGTGGCCCTTGTCTTAGCATGTCCCAGCTTCAGTGAACTTTATGGTTCCTGACCATCTTCAAAGTTGCCTGCAGCCTGAGGACACTGGCTCAGTCCCTGGGGTGGCTTGCTAGGGACAGTTTGCTCACAAGAACGAGTCTTGGCCTTAAGGCAGCATGACTTATTCTGAGAGACCGAGGCTGTTCCTCTATCTATGATCTGTGAGGCAAATCAGGGCCTGGACGCCGCCCAGGGAAGGACTCATCACACTAACCCAGGGTCTTACTAGCTTGGGAGGGAGAATGGGCTGTAAGGCAGGGAGCCACCAGCCCAGTACCTTGATGGCCCTCCTGACGATCATGATGGCGTCGTGCAGGGACCGCTCTGTCTCCTCCATAAACTGCTCGGCACCACCTCGGAGGATGATGGTGCAAGTCTTAGCCTTGGGGCAGCCGGTGAAGAAATTGTACCTATGTCCAGGGTCAAATCATACAGTTCAAGTCCTGTCCGCTGCTAACCTGCTGTGTGCTGACCTCACCAGACCTCCCAACACACAGCAGCTGCTCTTCTCTGTCCCACTAAGGTCCCTAACTACACCCTTTAAGACACCTTCTTAGCAATGTCTGAAGCCGTACCACTGGGACGCTAAAGACTATGGAGTCACACTTTAGACCCAATGTGATCCTCCCCCACCAAAATACACTACACCTGAGCTCTTTATGCCCCAAGAGGTAAGACCTCAAAAAAGAGTAGCACATGCTGTATTCCACACCCACGGGAAGGCCCGTGAGCTCAGCCGAGACGCAGCCCAGGCCTGCGGCTCACCTCTCGCCTCCAATCTGGGCTTCTTCGAAGACCTGGCAGTGGCCCAGCACATCTACCGACAGAGCATTCACGCTGGTCTGGATGGAGCCTCCGCAGGCCTGTGGAGCACAAGAGGGCGAGATCCCCAACAGTGAAGGCTCACGCCAGGGCAGCAAGCTTCCCGCCACCTAGTATCAGCCAGCTCCCGTGCTAGGCTCTGCCACGGTGCCCCAGAGCCCATGCACTGGAGGACCCACTCCCGCCCCTGACCTCCAGATGACCCTTACCCCTTCCAAAACAAAACAGAACTAAGGCACGTGAAGGACAAGCAGGCTTAGTTAAAAGGAAATGGGGACCCAGTGGTTTACCCAACACCCCTCCCCCTAACTAAGGTGCTCAGGGCCCAACGACTGAAGTCAGGATCAGTGCTTTAGACTGAGGCATCTTTGGTGAATGAGACACTGCACAAGGAAGGAAACCTGGCTGGAAGCATCAACACGTGCGTGCATTCAGCTGATCACAGCGTTACTGCTAGGTTCCCTGACCTGTTTTGGTTAGACCAACTCTTGTATCCGAGCACACACGCACTGGGACTGCAGTGCTTTAGGGCAACAAGATGACAGGCCTGGACTCACATGCCAACCTGACAGCACACTCCTGCCCACCAGAGGTAAGTAAGCGCCGCCCCCCCCCACCCCAAAGGGCCACGAAGGCCAAGAAGCAGCCTGTGCGAGTTGGGTTACCATCATCGTCCTCTTCAGATCCTCCTCCGGCACTCGGCCCGCACAGAACATGTCCCTGTCCGCGAAATACTGGGTGGCCACGTCCCCGATGGGGAGCTTGGACAGGACGACTTTGGCTCCAGAATGATGGATCTTCTCTAACTTGTCATACAGAATGTTCCACTCGGCATCAACAATTGCCTGATAATCCTGAAGAGACAAGGATGAGGGTGCTCTGGAGTGGAGGTTAGCACACACGGTGGGCTAAAATACATCTCCCATGATAGAAGTATGCTAATTTACTTGGGAATTAATAGGGATAAAGAGAATAGCCTCTCCTCAGTCCAAATAAAAAAGGACCCTGGCAGGTAACTTAGGAACCCCCTAAAACTTTCAAACACTAAAGCAGAAAGTAGCCCCAGGACTAGAAGCTATTCCAGAGCTGGCATGGCCAACGTGTAAGAAACAATTCAGTCTGGATTGGTTCTAGCCTCCTCTGAGGCACTCACCCATGCAGTTCCCAATGACAAGACCCCTTTCCCCAAAGGTCACCCTGTGCTGGGGACGCACTTCCCAGGAGTACCTGCTTTTATCTGGGTGACACTGCTGCCTGCAGAGCAAGCACTGCTTCTGTCAATGACGGGCACATACTTCTCCCCGAGGCAGGGGACCCAGGCTAA
>PVKM010046667.1:0-11643 GCA_004027735.1 Carollia perspicillata
GACATCACAGAAGTAATTCCCTTGACAATTAATTGCTCTCATTTTTCCTTCCTCTAGTTCACATGGAATCTTCCTCGTACGGCCATGATCAGTGCAAAGCCACCACGGGACCAGCAGCGGCCATGTCACCAAATACAGGAAGGAGGGAAGCACCTACAAGCAGTTTTAACACTTACTTTTGAAATTAAACATTGAGATTAACACATGTATACAGGAAGGCAAAAGCACAAGGGCAAAGTCATTCTCTATTCCTATTATGCTACCTTAGAATCTGCAAAATTCCGTGATTTGACTGATATATTTAAAGGGTGACGAAAAACTGAAAAAGGTTTAAAATCACAGAAATCAGCTTAAGAACCTGGGACTTGGATCACCTGACCTATACACCACATTAAGGTATCTTATTACAGAGGTTGTGAAAGCTCTCTAGTAAAATTTGGGAAAGTACTTCATCAAAAAATGAATGATGAAAATATAAGTCAAGGAAAGAGGAAAACTCAATGGCCTTTCCCAATTCCCAGTGAGAGAAATAGCATATGACCATGCAACCCAGTGGGTAGAAACGACTATTTTCTGAGAGCGGACCGGCTCACTGAGTTGCCCTTGTGTTCGGTAAGTCCTCCTGTCCTACTGTTAAGAATATGAGTATATGAACTAGTCATTATTTCACCAACCTTAAGATTCTATTACTACCTAATCAACAACCTGAAATATTGCCAAAAATCTTTGAAAGGTACTTTTCTGTGTCACTGTGAGCACACAGGCAGGCAGTCAGGGTGCTCTACACTAAGGAGCACACCCATTAGTACTTCCTGTGATGATGGACATGTTCTAAACCAGGAGTGTCCAACCTGCAGCCCACGGGCCACACACAGCCCAGGATGGCTATGAATGCAGCCCAATGCAAAATTGTAAATTTACCTAAAACATTATGAGTTTTTTTGTGATTATGTGTCACAATGACATGTAAAATAATTGTATATACAATGACATTTTATTCCTTAGCTATGTACATTTTCTATATTAGTGATCACAAATTGGGACTTGCTCGACAATTTTAAAAGATTATGGAAAAGGCCGCTGCATAATTAGGGTTATTATGTGAGGACTTTTTTTTTTTTTGCTTATCTGTGGTGGAAGATATCCCGAAAATTATGCACAGACCTTTTTTTTTGCTCATCAGTTTTCATTAGTGTTTGTGTATTGAACGTGTGGCTTGAGAAAACTCTTCTTCTTCCAGTGCAGCCCAGAGATGCCAAAAAATTGGACACCACTGTTAAGTCCAACATGGTAGTCATTAGCCACAGGTAGCCACTGAGTACATGGAATATGGCTACTGTTACCGGAGAACTGATTTTTTTTATTTTAACTGATTTAAACTTAACTAGTCACATGTGACTAGTGGCTACCTCATTAGACAGGAGACTTGTAGAAAGCAAGCATAAAACTTTGGTGATCAACTGGATGTACTAAAAACTTGCATCCATCCGCATTACTCTTCTTTTGGACAATCTGTTTGAGTTCCATCACCACCACGTTTCAGTTCTCTAAGATCACCTGCTGCTGGGTTTCTGAAAAGTGGGAAGTGAAAGGCTAGGGTAGAAAAGCCTATGTAAGTACATTCCAGGTGATAGAAATATTGGTAACATGGCTACTTAAGGACACACCCTACGTGTACAATTACATCACTTCTTGCATTAGGCACCCTACTTGTGCATCTAGCAAACAAGCACACCTGCAATGAGGCATGATGTACAAAGAGTCCTCACATCCATAGAGGGGTTGTTTTAAGCATCAGCTGCTTCTCCCTCCAGTGCAAATACTCCAAGAAGAAATAGCCTTACTTTGTATCAAGGGACACACAGGCCACATGTAAATAAAGAGCTCCCTTCAAACTTCAATATTAGGCCATGGAATGGGTGTGCACAGGGTGATTATAGAATCTTGAACACAGGACACTGTCTTACATGCCATGAGGTTTAACTTACTGGTTTGTTTCAGCTGAACCTGTTTAGCTGAGTTTCTCCCATAGAGTCTTACTATGTTTTTTCTACACTTCAACTCCCGTGTAGTCTGGTATGTCTAAATGCATAATTATTTCTTTAAATGCATATGTTCAGTTACGGTTAAGTCGTTCAGTTCAAGTTAATAACCTCTTGTATATGTCATCACTAAGGTTGCTGTTTGGTCGTCAAAGATAACAATGTGGTTGCACCGTATTGAGGTAAGAACAATGCAACCCCCAACTTGAGGTAATAATCTAAAACTTGGCCAAATAAAAGATAAAGAGATAGCTATGATTTGGTTATTCAAAACCTCTACTGGTAGGTTAAACACTAGGGAAACAGTTTTAGAAACATTATGGAACAGCCTAAAATGATATTAATTTCAACTTTAAAAAATGAAGGTAAACAAAAAAATAACAAGAGAACAAACTGACATATTGGGCAAGAATTTAGAGAGTAATAGACTTGGTATGTATTCATTAGCACCCAACAATACATTTAGAGGATTAATTATTCACTGAGATGCAGGGAAGTAAATCCTCCTATGGGCTGTATTTATTAAATGTAGTTTTGACAAGCAACAATTATGCAAGCACAACATTGCTTTTCAGACTTGGTTTTTTTAAGCTTTCACCATACACTATTTGCCCAAAAACTGGGAACTGTAAATGCAATACCACAGAAGCAAGACCTTCAGGGGGTTTTCAGAATTCTGCAAACACTTACACTGTGTTCTCAGGAATCAGTGAACCTTTGAGACAAGCTCTCGCCTACCCCACTGCCCACCTCCACCCCAGGCAGCAAGCAAAATGAAAGATACAAAATGGGATGATCTGGCGGCAGGGGAGAAGTTAGCAAGAAAGAGAGCTTTGGGTGGTGAGCAAGTAGAAGATAGACTTGACAGGCTGCAGGCAATGAAAGAATAAAAAACCTGAGGCAAAGAGGGAATTAGGAGTGTTCAAAGCTCAGGAGCTCTGATCCCATCTCCAGTAGTACTTGATGTGGCCAAAACTGTGAGCAAAAGTCATAGGGAGGGCTGTAGCAGAGGACTTTCTTGCACTACTTTCTCCTGGAGATCATGTGGCTCCTACCACCAGCGTGACAAAGACCACAGGAAGGCCAGTGCTGGGAGCCAGAACCCCCAGCCTCTCACTGCTGTTATGGGTTTGCATGAAGACTACTGGACAGTTTTATGATGGGCCATTCGGTAACTCATTGGGAGGAACACGGGCTCTGGAGTCACACTGCCTCAGTTCAAGCTTCCCACCCCTGACCAGCTGTATAACCTTAGTTACTCTTTCCAGGCCTCAGTTTCCCTCAAATGTGAATGAGGATGCAATGATTCTGGCCTGATAGCTTTGTGCATACTAAAGGAACCCACATTCAGGAAGTCTATAGAACAGTGGCTGGCTTGTAAAATAAAAAAACACTCCACAAATACTAATTATGATTATTATTTGTAGCTTTCCTACTGGGTTGGAATAAGTTTAACTGTATTTGCCATAATGAACAAAATTATTGGTATTTAACAGCTACTTAACAGATAGACATGGTGGTTTTAGTGGTTGGTAAATCTCATTAAATAGGTTTCTAATAGCCAACTGGTGTTTAGTGAGTGTGTTAATGATCTTATTACCTTTAAATTAAAGCTTTATTTCAACCATTTAATTTGTTTATAACTCAGACATACTTTCCCCCTTTTAAAAGAAGCATATAAAGCTTCTCTTCTGAAAGAGTAACGATGTCCATTGACTCCTTTTCTCTCCTGTTTATTGGCTACCTAAATCCTCAGAAGCATCTGGGCAAAGACACTTTGAGTTGTTTAATGCTGCTAGGTCATACTTTGTCGTGAAATTATTTTCTGCCTAACCACAAATACGATATGCCTTTATAACTTCCTCTTCTACATCTCAACAGTCTCTGATTCACAGGAAACCTTTATGTTGTTGCATGAATAACATCACATGAATGTCTTTTCCCTTGTGGATGACATCAATCCCATCCTTTCTGTTCCCATTTCATTGCAAGATCAATTTATTTTATCACTGGGCTGATCTTCACTTTCTTCTCCCCCATACTTCCTATCGGTATAAACTCGCCCCCTTGATTGACTAACCAGCCTGGTGTAAGGTGTTTCTTTGCCTATCTTCTGCTGGTCATTAACACATTCATCAGGCACTGGGTAAAATTAATTTGTGCCACGAAATGATAACGGATCACTGGCCACAGGAAGAAGACATATGACTCAATCGTTTGGCAAAGAGAAAGCTGACCCTTGCAGGGAAGTGCAGAAAACTCACGAAAATCCCCCTCGAAAGAGTCAACTCTCGACATCCGTCAAGTTGTCAGCTTTCACACAGGCCCAGATGCTAGATACCACACAAGGAGCTCCGAAGTAACACCTCTGCTGCCTTCCTTACCTCTTCTCCCTCCCTCCCTCCAGCCCTTGAAGAGCCAGAAACCACTGTTGGTGAGCTGGAGACAAAGGAGCAGAAAATGAGGCAATAAATCCTTCCCACTCCCAACTTCAACTTCAGGCTTCCCCCTGAGCTGCCAGCTAGCAGGAAGCCTCAAATTTAACTCAAAATCAAAGTTTTTATTAACACATGCAACTGACAGTTAAATTACTAAACTAAGGCAATTTTCTCGTGACCTGAAGTTACCAGAAAACCTTATTGCCCAAGAGGGACCAGGAAAGTCACAGAGCCTGCCAAATTCCTCATACAGTGGTGAGAAAGACTAATCACACAGACCACATGTCAAAAGACAGAGGGTGACAAAAATCGAAACTGATTCATGACTGCAGTCTGCAAGTCATCTCTGTTCAGCGGGTCAGTTGCTCTTTTTGACAGAGAAAATGGTGATAGCAGAGGTCATAATGGCTTCCCTAGAAATGAAGATGCCATGCTCAAGCCAAAGCATGGGTGGAGCCTCATGCAGCAACACGCCTGGAAACCATGGAAACCATCCTGGGCAGGCACATTTAACGTGTCAGCACTGGGATAAAGATTCATGTTTCACATGTACCTAGGGACATGGAAAGGCACAAAACTACAAGTATCTCCATTTTTCTGAGCTTCTGAGAAGGAATCATCTAAAATGTCTCTCCCTTACTTACCAGGAATGTGTTACGAAGTATTATAATTATCTTTTTAAATAACAATGAAGGCATTAATGGAAACATTATTCTTTTGCATGATAATATTGCCATCACTTACAGATATTAATACAACTTATGACAGCATAAACTACCCAGAGGTTCTAAACCAATGAATGCACAATAACAAAAGGATAAAAACCTATTCCCAGAGACACAACAGGAAATGCATTGTGTTTATAAAATGCAGATGTAAATATAATGCAAAAAATGATAATATTAAGCCAAGAACTTAAATTATGTAGAATAATTTATAATATTTTAACTTTGCTTTTTGAGGAGGAAGGGTAGGAAATGTAGTTTCATGTGTCTATTCATTGGTGATTTAAAGGCATGTAGTACAATATCTTCCATTTATTTATTTACTTATTTGAGAGAGAAAGAGGGAGGGAGACACATTGATGGGAGAGAGAAACATCAATTGGTTGCCCCTCCCCACTCCACCCTCCTGCAAATACAAGTGGGGGTGAGGGGGCTAAAGCCATGACACTTCTGGGACAGTCCATACAAGGAAGAAAGTCCCTCTTCCCCTTGAAAGGGTGGAATTAGAGAGTCATCAACTGTCATAAGAATAAGAACCTGACAGAAAAAGATGCCAGCTCCCCTCCCATAACCAAGGACAAATAAAAACCTCAAAGACAAAAATCTTCTGCGCATGGCTCACTCGCAAGCACACCTGGGTCCCTTCAGGTGTACGCTTTTGCTTTCTTCCAAGGTTTCCAGAGAGACTTGAAACCAGGGGAGTGGTGGGCAGCTCATCCCAAGTGGTAAGCTCATCCCAAGCTTATCCCCTGATCCTATCTCCAGGAACCTCCAGGTAAAGCTTCTCTACCTTAAGCTTTAACTTACCTCCACCTGGACTTGCCCTTGAATTCATTCCTGCAGGAGTCAAGAACCTGCAAGCCCTGGATCATGTGCGGCAGGACCTGCCTTGGTTCAGACCTGATCCAGGAACATTCTTCACTCTCTACCCCTTTATC
Source organism: Carollia perspicillata (assembly GCA_004027735.1). NCBI lineage: Eukaryota > Metazoa > Chordata > Mammalia > Chiroptera > Phyllostomidae > Carollia > Carollia perspicillata. The sequence continues at coordinate 6,144 of PVKM010046667.1, forward strand.
CTCTCTTAACTGTAGTTACAATCACCTAAGACTTTGGTTCAGCATTTGTTTTCCTCTCCTCCAGCCTATAAGCTCCAGGGGGTAGGGTCAGCATTTAACAGCTTTCTGTGAAACAAATAGATGAACCCTATGAAATAGTGGTGAACACCACAGACTCTGGAGTCAGAAGGACTAGATTCAAAACCCAGTTCTGCCTCAAACAGAGGCAGAACTATGTGACCTTGAGCAGGTTACCTAATTGGACTTCTCTGGGCCTCAGTTTCCCCACAGGTAAGATGAGGTTAACAATTTCCCCATCTCTTAAGGTTGTTGTGAGGATGGAACAAAGTAGTACATGTAAGCCCTAAGAGCAGTGCCAAGCATGTGATAAACACTCCATGAATGTTACTGATTTTCTCCACCGTTCCATTCACTAATGGAGGTTTCCCAATATTGCACTAAATACAGGCGTCAAGCCTGGACCCTCTGTCACTGGACCAGTTTAGTGCAGCATGGCGTGGGACCTCCAGGCTCTTGGTTCGCTCAGGAAAGAGTTCAAGAACAAGTCAGAGTAAGAACAAAAGCAAGTGTTATTTGGGTAGGGAAGAAAAAGGCTAGGATGGGAGTCCTGGACACAGGATCACAGGTGCAGCCTGGGACTGGCTGATGCCACCCACCACCCCTCTGGTGGCAAGTCCCACGGGGCAGCAATGTGCAAGAAGCGGAAGTGCACATCTGAGTGGATGTGGGTGAACAGTCAGTTCCTGTGGTTTTACATGTTCCTGGTTCTTGAACTTGGTGGCACCAAACTCTGTTTCCACCTTCGGGTTGGAGGGGGTCTTGTTCCCCTGAGGTCATTCTCAAAGTGTCAGTGCATCATCCCCTTAACCCCCCTTCCACTTGTGGTGTCAGTTTTCATTACAATGATGGCATAAAGAGCCAAGGGGTCCATCTCTGGTCAGTTTTCCTCCCTCTTGGATTGAGCTGGTTTTAGCCAATCCTTGCTGTTGTTGACTTCTGTGACCACTGCAGGAGCTTCCTGCCACGAGTGGTTTCCCTTTGATCGTGAGTGGAAGCGGGGCCTAAGGGCTCATTGGTCTGAGATGTCCACTCCTGCTTCCGTACTCACTCGTCAGGAGTTCTCCCTGACTTCTTTCTGTCCTGCCTCACTCTGAATACTAGTCCATGAATAAACAAGATCACCAAATGGCAGGTGCTATACATTGCTACTGAATTTTGCAGACTTCATTCTGAAGTCTTTTGAATGGCATACTCTCTCAAGGTGCCCTTTTTTTTTAAAAGAAGTTTCCACTTCACAATCTTGACTCTGCTTTCAAGCATTCTGCTAACCCAATGCTTTAAAGCCAAGTTGTGAGTGACCATTTTACCACGTGCGGAGGTTCCCAATGACGGCTGCTCTCAGGTTTGCTGAGTGCATTTTGCATTGGGAACAACATTTGTATTGGGAATTGTTGCTTTAACTTCTAAAGCATTTATAAAACCAGTTTCCCTGAATAGACTCATTTTCTGGGCCATAAGACATACTACACGTGGTTTGGTTGGGAGCAATAATGGAAGGTTTTATCACGGATTCTACCAGCAGCACATTCTTACAACTTGTCATCAAAATTTTCCAGAAATTTTACCAAGTTGAGCAGATGGTTCAGCTCTGTGATAGTGTCCACGATGGCCTCACAAAGCTTTTGATTTTATTTGCAAAATTTGAATCTTTAAGCAGTGAATCATGAAGGGAGGGGAAAGTAGAACATTAAAATGGACTTTTAAAAATGGTTCAATGACACCATCCTATGCGTCCTTAAATGGTGGGAAATACAAGTCCTTCTTTACAGTTTTTCAGCCTAGTGGATTCTAAATGTTTGGTGAGAGAAGCATGCAGACTCGAATTTTAAAATGTGGCTTTTGTCACTTACTGAAAGAAGAAACAAGAAGCGAGACTAACAGCCAAAAGCGAGGCGACTGCCACACCTCAGTGCGCTCTATCAATGGCGGCTGCCTCTGACCTAAGGCAAATCATAACCCCGCCCCTCTCTGAACTGCCCCATGGTCCACAGGGAGGAGAGGCCTTGTGACATTCAAATGGCCCTAGTACTCTCAATCTAACAAACTTCATATGTTATTTGAAAGGGAAACTAATGACATATATTAAAAAGAGGTCACCATACTGTTTGAAGATCTATACAGGAGTCACGATCTTTGTTCAAAGAAGTAATAAAAGGAAGGAACTTTTTGTGAGTGGACTTCTGAACTGAATGGTGCTACCAGGTTCTTCTGATTACAGAAGCTGCTTTCCTACTCAAAAATAAAATAAAATGCTCTTGATATGCAAATGATAAAAAATATCCTTTAGTATCAAATAAGATCTAAAAAGCAAACTTTGCAAAGTGTCCTCCCAGAACTGTTTATTTAAGGACATTCTGTTCAAATTTCAAGGAGGAGCTCATAGGCAAATATTTACTCGGACTATTTAAAAAGGGATTTTTACTGATTCCATTGTACAGATTCATTTCATTGATCTCTATCATTTAACTTTACTTTTTAATCATTTCATATTCCTGCCACAATACTATAGTTGAGGTCAATCATAATATAATAGAATCCAAAATTTTCTAACAGTTAAGAACATTGCAACTAACTATAGTGAACAATCTTTGGTATACAAATAGTCACATAAACTGTTATTTCCCCAGGTCACATCAACCAGGACAGCCTAACTGACTAACAATCACAAAAAAAAACTTCTTGGTTTAGAGAAAGAGCAAAAGCACCTGGAAATTTGAGTGGTAAAATGTTACTCCATGAGTTCAAGAAGGTTGCCAGGTTTTCTTTTTTTAATTGATTTTTTTTTTGGAGAAAGAGAGAAACATTTGTTGTTCCACTTACTTATGCCTTAATTGGCTGATTTGTATACGTGCCCTGACTGAGGATCAAACCCATAATTTTGGGGTATTGGTACAATGCTCTAACTATTTGAACTACTCAGCCAGGGCTGGTTGCCAGGGCCTTCACCTGATTTCATGTGACTGGACCACCATCTTATTTATACTGTCCATACCCTCTACTGTTCCATCAAGTAGCTCCCTGCGTGTACCACCGTAACCCACTGGAAACTGTCACTTCTCTTGGTGGCCCAGTCAGCCCGGGTGAACCCAGGAGCTCTGGCTTGCAGGGATATGTTCTGTCCTGAGGACATAGCTGTTCTCCAACTCAGCCCAAGTTGGTGGTTGAACTCCGTCACTAGGCAACAACAGTGTATGACCAGGAGTGCTGTTTCAAATGACTAAGTCTCTTCCCCTCAACTCACTTTCTATGTATACTAGTCTGTCCTTGGGATCTGAGACCACTCTTTGGAGACAGGTCCAGAAGATAATTAGAGTGATTAACAAAGTTCATACAAAATTACTAACGATCCACCATGGCCATGTCCCCACCCCACATCCTAATTTCCATCAGAGGAAAATCGTAAACCCACAGAATTTATTCAGAGCTGGCATAATTCTGCCACCGAGAAAACTAATTACACAAGCTAGCAACTTTCAGACCAAGTGCAGCCGGCTAGTTCTCCGGTCAAGACACCAGCCTCAGGCAAAGTCTGAATGAGCCCATTGCTCAGGCGCCCTCCACCTCCAGTTCCTAGAGGACACTGATGCTCACTGCAGATGCCTGGCAGTGGGTAAAAGGCCAGTGCAAGCAAATGGAAGACCTGGGATTGCATTCCAAGTCCCTTCTCCGAACACGTCTTTAACCTCTTGGGGCCCAAATAAGTGCCTGAAGGACTGGGGAATCTCCCTCTCAAAGATCTTTAAAGACGAAAGGATTAAGACGTACAAGTTATTAGTTATAAAAGTAGTACAGCGTAGAGAATGTAGCGAATAATATTGTAAATACTGTGTGTGGTGTCAGAACATCAAGGTGTTTCATCACCATGTTGTACTAGTATAATGTTGTATATCAACTGTGTCTGAGAAATAATTTTTTTTAAATCTTCAAAATAGGGTATTGTATAAGAATAGAAATGACTGAAGCATGCTAGAATACAGAAGAATGGGTAACCTTTGAGGCCTTTAATAACAGAAGCATGATTTGGCATAAACCTTGGATTTTTCATATCCAATATGTTGATTTTTATTACACATCTGTGAATCAAAGCACTTATAAATTCATTACTTGCTGACAAGATTTATTTGATTTGTTTATATAACATATCTTTAAATATTAAACTTAAAATACCACCCCTCCATCTTTTTTTAAAATTTCTCCAGGATGAGCCACAGAGGGCTGGGAGCTTGGAGGTCAGTCCCAGCCCCGCCACGGATGAGCTGTGTGGCTTTGGGAATGCCCCTTGGCATTTCCTGGCCTTGGCTTCTTCCGCTGCAAACTGGGCAAGGGAATCTGTGGTTCCATCCAAAGAATTCCTCTGCTCAGCTAACAGGGTCATGGCCGTTGACTGGGAAGTTTTACTGTAAAATCCATAGGAGGCCAGAACATAAAACTATAACTTAAGGGCTTTTCTATTTTAAGCATCGTTATATTTGAGGGAATGCAGTCCCAACTGTTTTTACACTAATTCTTCTTAGCAACTTTCTAACGGTCCCCAAGTTTTTCAAATTAAGCAGCAAATTGAGATATCCTAGAGCAGATATACATTTAGTTTTAAATTGCTGCCTTCATATTTTACATATCATTGAATTTTCAAATAATACAATTAGCAACCAGGCAAAAATATAAGTGAATTTAAACAGTAAAGCTATAGGGATAAAAGAGTTTTTAATCACTAGATGTCCTATAGTGTATCTGAATCAGGTTGTTTATAATAATTTTATTACCTCAGCCCTCTGTTTAATGGAGTTACTGTATTTCCTCATGACGCATAATATCACACTTTTGAAGCCCTTTCAGTAATTGGAATCCCATGAACCTGGCTTCCAAGGCTCATTAATGTGAAAAATTATCTTAAAAGTCAGATACGTGTATTCGTTTCAATTGAGTTTGGAACTCCCCATTCATTACGAAAGGTATTTTCTGTATTTATGACAGTATTTCTGATTAGAGATCACCTCTTTTTGTCAACGCTGTACCTGCATGAATTTCACTTATATCAGGCCTATGTGTAACAGCAGCAGGGTTTTAATTTTTCAGATTGCTAACGTCCCTGTGTTCATTTTACCCAAACTGCAAATTTTCTTCCAGAAGCTGTACAGCAGGGGGTTCAACCTCATTGTGCCTTAGAATCTCCTTGGGAATTTGGGGGGGGATTGATAGCCAGGCCCTGCCCCACAACACTTAAAGCTAGTGGTGGTGTATGATGCTCAATATCACTAGCCATCAGAGAAATGCAAATTAAAACCACAATGAGATACCACTTGACACCGGTAAGAATGGCCATCATAAACAAAGCAACAAACAACAAGTGTTGGAGAGGTTGTGGAGAAAAGGGGACCCTAGTTCACTGTTGGTGGGATTGCAGACTGGTACAACCACTATGGAAAACAGTATGGAATTT